>JARJDZ010000412.1:0-72760 GCA_030264555.1 Aleochara sp. GC000083
ATACCTTGATAATTGCAGCGACAGGTCCAACGTCGCCAAAACTTGCTCCAGTATACAATGGCAACTCCAGACATACTCGGAAATTCTGCAAAAATGAAAATAATAAGACATGTGTTCACATATTAAATCCAAAAGATTAAATTATTTACAAAATACCTTGATAATTGCAGCGACATCTCCAACGTTGCCCAAACTTGCTCCAGTATACAATGGCGACTCCAGCCGTACAGAAATTCTGCAAAAATAAAAATGATGAGACATGTGTTCACATATTAAATGTACAAATGTAAATTATTTACAAAATATTATAATAATTGCAGCGATATGACCAACGCTGTCCAAAGTTGCTCCAGCATGCAATCGTTACTCCAGCCATACTCGGAGATTCTACAAAAAATAACATTTAATGTATAAAATTAAATTGTTTACATAATGCCTTAGTAATTGCAGGGAAATGCCCAACGCTGCCTAGAGATGCTCAATCATGCAATCGCTACTCAAGCCATATTCAGAAATTCTGCAAAAATAAAAATAATACCACTTGTGTTCACATATTGGATGTACAAGATTGTTAACAAATGTCCGGTTGCACATCAAAAATCAACTTATCTATGATTATCATTTACATGTATTCATAATAAATTAATCTATGATTAATCATGAATTAAGTTTTATGCAACAGGGCAAAAATACCTTAACAATTACAACGAATGATCATCGCTGTCCAAAGTTCGTCCAATATACAATGGCGACTCCAGCCACACTCAGAGATTCTGCAAACATAATAAGACATGTGTACTAGTGATGGGCGAATAGTAACTATTCGGTATTTTTGTATTCGTTACTCGCTGGGATGCGATATACCGAGTATTTGTATTGAAAATTATTCGGTACTTCAGTACTCACTACGGCGCAAACACTGAGCATAGATTAGATTGATATTTTGTGTTGGGGCAGTACTCATCCAATCGGTGATTTCGACCTTTCAGTTATTTTGGATATTCTAGTAGAAGGGTAGGATCCAGTATATCTCAGCAGTTACTGTATAAGAAGAACTTGCTTATTATCTGTGATGGTTACCCTAGCCCAAGAAACTGAGTAGCGATTACTTTGTAACGAATACTACATCCGAAAGTAACGAATTGTTACAACTACTCAATACTAACTAAATATCCCATGACTAATGCATACACATATTGAATGTACAGAATTAGATTTTTTACAATATGCCTTAATGATTGCAACGTAATGTCGAACGCTGTCCAAAGTTCCTCTAATATACAATGGCGACTCCACTCAGACTCAGAGATTTTGCAAAAATAAAAATAATAAGACATGTGTACCTTTATAATTGCAGCAAAACGTCCATCAGTATCCAAAGTTCCAAGTTCCTCCAACATACAATGACAAGTCCAGCCATACTCACAAGAATCTAAAAGAAAAAATAAGATATGTGTTCACATATTGAATGTACAAAAATAAATTGTTCACAATATACCTTAATATTTGCAACACAATGTGAAATGCTTCCTGAATTTCCTTCATTATGCAATGGCAGCTCTAGACATACTCAGATTCATTTTCATGTTTTCACATAAGAATAGATTAATACCTTAGAACCTGCAGCTGTTCTCACATTGTTGGAATGTGTGTAAGCAGTCCCTCAACAATGCTTGCATATTCTGTAACAAATGAAAATAATGAGACATTACTTACACACAATATTCACAAGATTGATTATATGTATACAATGACCATGCACAATAATATCTAGGTTTCAATCCATCCTTGGCTGCTTCCACCTTGAAGGCTCTGTAGCTAGAAATACTATTAAATATTTGTTCATCTATTACTTTCATAGAAATTAATTTATCGATTACTACCATGAGAACATGCAACATGCAGCATGCAGACCTGTGGATGATGGTTTCAAATTATTCACCACCATTTCAAGTTCCTCAAACGCGTAGTGAAAACTCCAATAATAAATAAATTTATAAGAAGATCTTATTACCAGATATTTATTCACCTTACATTCAGGCATAAACTGTTAATCGAACCAGAGATAGAACATTGCAGAGAAAACTGATAAAAAAAATGGCGGCACTACAACATGTCAACTAGATGAACTACAGTCGTACCCCGATATAACCATTGAGGGAATAAAGTAATGCTTTACTCCCGCGCTTTAAAATTTGGCTAAACCGTTATCATAAAACCAAATCGCAGCAAACCGACTATACATGAGAGGGAGTAATGTGGCTTTAATCCCGACCACAACCAAGAAAATAATTAAGCCGCAAAATGTAAAGAAAACATGAAAGAATCTGAAGATTTGTTTTTTTAATTTAATATTAAGGAAAGACAAATGAGGAAAAAGAACTACAACAGAAGACACCATAGCTACAAATTATTAAAGACCACACTACACTAATGGTGTAAACAATACCATATAAACTGCAGCAAAGAGACAAGAATTATATCATAATTTAATTATAGAAATAAATTGTTAAAACAATACCGAAAGAGACTGCTACAGGAGCCCACACTGCTTGAAGATACTTTCGAAATGTCCCTGGTGCCTTGAAGTTTTCCATATTTGTAGAGCACACTCTACATACTTAAAAGATTCTCCAAAACTGAAAATAATAAGACATGTGTTTATGTGTGCACATATTAAATGTACAAAATACTATAAATTATGGCATTTGAGACTGTACATGAATCTATCTAAACTAGGATACATACCACAATACATTAAATATGTTTTACTTGTTTTTTATAGATTGCAATTTTTCCGTTTTTAAATTCAAACCACCACTGTTTTCCGTTAAAGTTAAACAAGTATATAAACCGCGATTTCGGTGCACTGCTACAAATTGAACCATGCATTGATCTCGCCAGAAATAACTGCAACACTAAATCAATTGTCCAAATTGTAGCTTCTTATTGTGTCTGAATTTTTTTGCATTAATTTACTATTTAGCATACTAATAGATTCAAGTACATCTACAATTGATTCAAAATAGGACTTCATTTTAATTGAAAACATTTTAGGTACTTCATAATTAAATGCTTATACAATTCAATTTAAAATTGACAGAAATTATGTATTTACAGATGATTTAAGAAATAATATTGTGCTCCTTGATTACCTCCTGCACAAATGTCGTCAATTAAATGCAGATTATTACCAAATAACGTAATTATAATCAGTTCAATTTATCAGATTACTTAAGATCCTCTTAAATATAACAACAACCTACCATGGAACAAATATGCTTACATTGAGAACGGATACAAGCACATTCTATTATAAAATATTTCCGTTTGGGGTTGCATAGCATACAGAAAGATACAAAGTACAGTGGGATACCCTAAAACTACTTAATTGTACCAAATTGCACTACAATCATTGAATTATCGAGAAATTCATGTAGGTGGTGGATAGTATGTTGGCGCATTTTCTGGTGGTGGTGGATATTGGTAATCATAATTTGATGGATTTGATGTTGAGGGGTAAATTGATTGTGGTGGTGGTGGAGGATATTGTTGCCCATATGTATAAGGTGTTGGATATATGGGCTGTGCTGGGGGAATAGCACCAGAAGGATAGTCATAGGGTTGGGAAGCATATTGCGTTGGCGCAGGAGTTGGATAATTATGTGGAGGATACATGGAATAGTTATAGTTTGGGGGCTGATTTTGCTGTACCTGCTGCTGCACTGGATTGGGATTTTGCTGATGGGACTGAACTTGCTGGGAGTGTGGTAGATGCTGTGAACCTTGAGAGGGTGGATTCGCATGAGATGCTTGATGCTGTTGCACGGTTGGTGGTTGCGTAGGTTGCTGAGAATAGCTAGACATTTCATAAATCGGCGGGGGTGCTGCCTGGGCATAGGTTGTAAAAGGTTGTGTTGGGGGCGTCGAGTATGGTTGGAGATTATAACCATAGTAATATGGATACTCAGTGTTTGGTGGAATGTTAGGTTTTGCTGCAGCAACTTGGTGTTGAGTTGTAGTTTTGAGGGTTTTATCTTCAGGTTCATCCTCAATGGTTATTGGTTTTGCTTCTTCTTTTGGTTCATTTTCCTGATATGAACTAGTAATACTGTTCAACGTTTCCTTCAAAAAGAATAATTTAAGAGTATTTAACACAATCTTACATTTAACTAATTAACGCACCTGGAATGGTTGTTTGGACTCTGAAATTATTGCAGATGTTGATTTCTCCAATTGTTGGAGAGCTGAAGCACCCCGTGCTGGCTGCTGTTTAGGAAAATTTTCATGTGCCTGTATTTTCCCTTGTTTGGCATTTCCTCGTGCTTCTTTAACTTTTCCATCAACTTGATGTACGTCTTGATGAGGTGCATGTTTGATCAACGGCTGACGGTCTCTTTGCGGATAATTCAGTCTTTTTTCTTCTGATCTCTCATCTTCACTGCTACTAATCGTATGCTCTTCGATAACTGCAGGTTCTTTAATAATTTGTACTTTTTTATTAATTCTAGGTGTTGTCTGTGTAGCGGAGATAGGCGTTCGTGCTCTAATATTGAACTTTGGAGTTGGAACAAATGGCTTAACTGCACGTCTAGGAGGCGCGGTTACTGATATGGCTGAATTATTTTTAATCGATGAGGGTAAAGTTGCCGGCGGAGAAATTGCCGGTTGTGCCGGTGGAGTTTTCGCCTTATTTGAGTCTTCATCGGCCTTGCCTCGCACTTTAATTGCGGTCTTAATTGAAACAATTTTGCCACTTTCCAACTGCATATAAACCCCTTTTGGTGATTTGAGAATCAATACTTTTTGTCCAGCTTTTAGGACTATTTTGCCTTTATCCGGCTGAACAGTAGGAATAACTACATCCAGAGGCAAAGTCATTTCTTGAGCAGTCATTCCTTGTCTTTGCCAATGCTCTGCGGGAATCCACTTCGAAGACCTCGCCTCATTACCCTGCTGCATTGGGCGTACTGAAGCGACTGGCCTGTGGCGGATTCCAGTTCCCACATTGTAATTGGGTTGACGTGCTGCTTGCTTTTCGCGTTCGTAACCTCGTTTAGCCATTCGTTTTTCCAACGACGACAATTGTTTATCTTTCCTATCAATAAGCAAAGATTCATGTTGGAACGGTTCTTTGTTGAATCTCCTTCCATGTCGCTCCAAAACTTTTTGTAGGACCACATCTATGTATTTGTCTTTACAATACGACCAATCCTTCTCTTCAGTTTCCTTCCCGTCATCCCAACACAAAGTTGTTACATCCTTCATTGTTAAATGAGCATCCGGATTACATTCATCCACAACACGGTCAGACATACCTGAAATGCCACTTTATAATATATCGCAATACTATAATACCATAGGGGTACCCTGTTTATTAATTTGGCGATCATATATCTTCTTTTCCAAGCAATTGTCCACGACTAACCGATAAACAAAACATGGTTTTCGTTGTCCATACCGATAAACCCGACACACCGCCTGTGTATCATGACATGGGTTCCATGAAGCATCCAGCACGACCACGCGATTAGCACCAATCAAATTAATACCAAGAGAGCCTGCTCTAGTAGAAACTAAAAATAAATAAACTTTTGGGTTCGAATTAAATTCGTTGATTAATTTTTCCCGCTCCAGCGCTGTAGTAGATCCATCCAATCCTAGTAAAAATCAATGATAACATTTTCAGAATTCTTATAATAAATACGTTAAATACTTACTATAATAATTTGTGTTTTTGGCCCATTTTTGTGTATCACCAGGGACAATGTTCATTTGTAAAAACTGTTCAATTAAATCTAAAGTTATAAGAGACTGACTAAATACTAGAAGTCGATCACCAAGGGCCAAACTTTCTTTCACAATTGAAAACAAAATTTCCATTTTGGCCGAATTCTCAATGCATCCCGGGATGTAGTCTTTCAATAACTCAACGGCCTAAAAAATCGATCTAAGTATATAATTAACGCATAAAACATAAGCCTTACCCAATCATAGGGAATTCCATAATCTTCCTTTGAGCCTTTCACTGGACTTGAACTCTTACTTTCATCATCCAAATCAACTTTCTCGACTTTCTGATCAGGCGTTTTAGCTTTAACTTGATCATCAGGGCTCTCTTCTTTCTTGACATCATCGAGTAAATCAATTGGCTCCTTCTTAGGTTCTAACTTAATATCACTCAATATATTAATTTTTTTCTCGGGTGTTATTTGACCACGGTTGTCATAAGCGTTTTTAATACTGATATCGCTTATTATATTAATCTTAGGTTTGGTTTCATTCTCTAACTTAATGGGCTGTCCATCTTCTTGTTTTATCCATTGATTACTCTGGCCATAGCCTTTGATGCCATCGTACGGTCTGCAATCATTGTAATATGATTCTACTTTTACGTCTGGATGATGCGCAGCATGTGGTTGTTGTTGTTGGTGGGAATTCCAATAATTTTGATTCTGATAATTATTTGTATAGTTCGGTGGATAATTCTGATAATTGCTTTGTGGGCCATTGTAAGGTGGCATGAAGTTAGAGCTGCTAGGATTTTGATGTGGATAATTATGCTGATTATGAGGATATTCGTTTTGGTAGTTATGAAAATGAGATGAGTGTGGTTGATGAGATGTAGATTGATTGCCGTGATGTGAAAATGTGGTATTAGGTGCTGACGACTGGTGTGAGGGATAATTCGAGCCTGGATATTGTTGATTAAAATTTTCCTGCACTTGTGTTTGATTATGTGGATATGCCGGTCTAGTAGAATTATTCATATAATTGCCACCTTGATTTTGAAAATTAGCGGGCATATTCATATATTGATTGTTTGCATTGTACTGCTGTTGTTGAGGAGGAGGATTGAAATTTGCTCGGAAGTTTTGACCGGGTGGCATTGGACATGAATTATTTGGATAATTCGGAACCGAAGGTGCATTAAAATTCATTCGGTAATTATTTGTGGTATGATCTGAAATTGTCGAATTTGAATTGAAATTGCTCGAATTGCCATCAGGGGGATTAAAATTATTGGGAGGATTTGCTGCAAATTCAGTGTGAGAGGAAACGGGATTAGCATTACCAGTTGTGGAATTATTAGGAACCGGATTGGCGGGCGTCGTAGTAGTGGAATTTTCCACCGGAGTACTATTCGAACTGTACGGCATAACTGAGGCAGCCGGTTTTCCTTTTTTACTTTGTTTCTTCACTTTCGGTTTTGCTGCTTTCGTAGTTACATTTGTTGGTGCCACACTTGCAACTTCCTCCAAATCAATATCCACAGCGCCTCCTTTATCCTGCTTCTTTAGGTAATAGTAGAGTACATCCGGATGATTCCATATTTTGCAGCAAACAGCAAACGCCTTCAAAGGGTTGGGCACAGTTTGCGTACGTACAACTTCATTCATAAAAGTTTCATAAAGCGTGCGTTGGAAATCCGTCATACGCACAAGCAAAACGTATTCCTCTTTCTGTGGAAGTGCCGTTTGCAGCACGCGATGCGATCGTCGCTGCACAAAACCAAGAAGCAACGAGTGCAAGACGTGAGCTCTGTACCTCATCAGCTTAATATCTGCCTCGGTTGAATCGATGCATTGACCGTTTTGTATAGGCCTTTCAAACATATTGCAAAATTCCGTTTTCGAACCAAGATAATTCGGACGAACAAAATCCACCATACACCAATATTCCATCAGATTGTTCTGTAAGGGATAGCCTGTGAGCACCACGCGACGTTTTGTGCGCATTTGCTTGAGAGCTTGAGATATAGATGCGTGAGAATTCTTAATCCTGTGCCCTTCATCGCAAATAACTAAGTCAGGTCCAGGCATGACAAGTGCTTCATGCACCTCTACAAATGAAGATAATTTATTATTATGAAACTAAACCATGAATAAAATACTAACCGTCAAATAGAAGCTTGTTCTTATCATCATCTTGTATTCGTTGTTGAACTTTTTTACTGCGTGATTTCGGGAATCGCCTTAACGACAGTAGTCGGTATTGTTCATATCCAATTAGCAAAACACCACCAGACGTATTCCAATTATGAATAACTTTTGCGCGTGCTGCCAACGTTTTGTGGCTATCGTTTAGTACATGAAGATTAAAATTTCGTGGGCGCACCTCCCCATGAACTAGTAAAGGACTGCTTGACGCAGAATCCTCGGTGGGCAGCCACATATTATACTCAGCCAGCCAATTTTGAAGCGTATTAATTGGCATGATGCATAAAATGGTTTTTGCGGTTGTGTGTCGAAGAAATATGTCCGAAAACGTAACAACTTGCAAGGTCTTTCCCAAACCCATCGAATGTGCCAATATACATCCAAAACCAGTGGACGTTTCGTATCTTATCGTACTTTCAATTATGTTGTCGTATAAAAATCGTATACCGCCTATTTGATGCGGTTTTATGATCCTAGCAATTTGAGGCGCTAGGTAGATGTCTGCTTCTTCATCAGTATGACCAATATTTATCACAACTCGCCCTTGTTCGTCTGGTTGATTGAATTCGTCGTTTGTATGCATACCAGAATTCGTGGGGTCCTCGTCCTCTTCAGGATCGTTTTCAGTTTCCGATACAACAATGCAATCATCATCATCCGAAGAAATATCGATGACATCCACCGGGGACGCATCCTTTTGGGCTGCAGCACCAAGCATTTCTTCTTCTGAATCTGATTCGCTAATGGACGCAGTTTCGATAGTCTTCTTAGGGACTGGCGCAATGCTTACTGAAGGAGTGAGATTTGTTTGACCTACAATCGATGATGGGCTTATATCAAGTGACGTGCAAGTTTGTGTGGGCGACTTGGACGCCCGCATTAAATCCACGGGTTTCCTTGTTAGTTTAGTCATTGGCTTAGATTGCCCGTTTGGTAATTTTACTAATACTGTGTTACCAATTTTAGTTGAAGGACCTTGCTGTCCATCTACACCGAAATATTTCCATAAGTTAAAAGGTGTTAGTTACAATTAGTTAAAAAAAAGGATTATCGAACATACCTAATGCATAATCATTGCCTTGCAGTATGGAAATGACCCTATCTTGATTAGCCTGCCGTTGAAGATCTCGCATTTGACGTTGTTGTTCTTGGACTCTTCGCAATCTTTCCATTTCCTGTCTTTGTGCTGCTAACGTTGACTCGTCAAGTTTAGTTTCGTCCATTACCTCCCTAATATTTCGTCGTAAATTGCCCTTTCGTTCCATCATCGTAGCATTTTCCTCATCTATGAAAAAAATATCTTGACTTTAAGAAAATTATTCAGAATTCTAGAACAAACCTGTTTTCTTAGATGTAGCAGTTGTGACTTCACTCTCATTTTCATTGCCTTTCTTTTTCTCACCTTTTTTTACAGTTTCCAGACTAATTTCACCCATTTCTTTTAACTTCTCTTTGATATCATAACCATCATTTTTCTCTCCCATGGGCTCAATTGATTGATTTGCACCTGCTGGTGGAATCTGTGGGGGTTGAGGATAGAGTGATTGAGTATTTGAATATGGCAAATGTTGCTGCCATTGAGGATATGGCTGCATTTGCTGTGGATACAAATGCTGCTGTTGTAGATGTTGTGATGAAGATTGTTGATGTTGTTGTTGTGGCAGCTGTTGTTGTTGCTGCTGTTGCTGTTGTTGCAATGGAGGCATGTAGTGATGATGTGGGTCTAGTGGATGATGAGTTGGATACTGCTGATGCTCAGGATACTGCTGATGATGTTGTGGCATTTGTTGACCATAAGGTGACTGATGGTGCAAATATGGTGATTGCTGAATGTATGGTTGTTGTTGTTGAAATGATTGTTGCATGTGGGGTTGCAGTGGAACAGCATTTCCATAAAAGTCAGTAGTCTTGCTTTGAGATTCATTGGCTTCAACTTTGGGTGCAATCACATTTTTAGGCTGTACATTACTGATACTATGATCATAAGATGGAAGGATGGCATCTGGCTTTGTCCCTGGATTATTATCAATAATTTGAAGATCACTTTCAGCCTTGCTTTTCTTCTGAACCTGGCCAAGCTCATCTGCCATACCTCTTTTAACTCCATGTTCATCCTCATCTTTTGTATACACATTTTGGCTGAGTTCTTCCATCTTTTTCGCTTCCTCATTTTGTTCAGGAACAGGTTCTATCTGTTGTTCATTAGATTTATCTAACAGATGTAACTTAACATCCAGCCTTTGCATCACAGGATCCATAATCATTAAATGCCTATCAGATTACCTCATTGTTTACTTTTTTCAACCCATGGCTGAATAATTAACTGCAAAAAGATTCACAATTGCTTCTTATGCTATATAAACATGCAAACAATGATTAATGAGACAATGGATTAGGCCATACTGGTTCTGTATTTGCAAAGCAGGAAATTATATTCCGAGGTATGTCTCAAATATGCTTATTCTTTTCTAAAAATAGCTTTCTATAATTGAAAATCTGTCAGAATATTATTTCAGCCAATTTGCAGTCTACTTGCTAATATATATATACCTGAGAATTTAAAGTCACCGCCATTACTCACGATGAATTATAACCGGGTATAATGTAAACAAGACAATCAGAAATATCTCCGTTGTACATTGCCTAAAACACTAAATTTTATGCACACTAAAATTTACACTTTCATCCAGAGTTTGTTTTGATGGGACCGATTAAATCGACACTTATGTAAACACACGATTATTAATTCCAATCTTCTTAATTAGGACTATAATAAAATCATGAGTTTTCCACTTATATTTACTACTCGCATGTATTCCAGTATGTAGATATCACTGGGGCTAGACAATTGAACCTCCACTAATTAGTCACATTAATTCCTTATACTAATTATCTCAAGATCAAGAATCAATCATAATTATGAGGAATTAGAATCACTAAATTATTTCATACAATGGATATAATGGACATTTCTAGCATACTAACTTATTTCGGCTATAGAGGCGCTGTCAATCAGTTTTCAGAGATTGACTCGTAAACAACGTGCATGATATCAACGAAACAACATGACGCCCCCATATATTTTTGATGTTATCAACAATCCAAAATAACAATTACGAATGTTTTATCGGTAGAGTATCTAAATTTGTAAGCAAGTTGATACTTAATCTTTTTTTAATTATGCACCTAAGATCCTATTTAGAATATGTTAAATATTATGAATTTCATTGATATGTTTTGAAATAAAAACGTTTCCAGCGCTCCAGTGGCTGGTGCGAATGGCAACTAAACTCGTAAGCATGGATACGCACCGTGTGTCATAACCTTGACGTAGGACATTTACATTAATTTCCCTCTCGATTCAATTGCATAAAAATTTCGAACGTTTCGAGCGTTAGACCAAAACAATAATAATAACTCTAAATGGAAGGCCAAGATTCAGAAATATCTTCAACTATTGATGCAGAACATGGTACGTAGTTAACTTACGCGTTAACATTTCTTCGTCATTAATAAACTTATAGTTTCAGAACAGGCTGGTGGTTCTGCAGAAAAAGTTAAGGATAATAAAACAGAAAAAGTAAGAGCCGTGAAATTACCTTTGGCCCGTGTGAGAAACATTATGAAAATGGATCCTGATGTTCATAATATTACAAAAGATGCTGTGTTCTTGACAACTAAAGCAGCTGTAGGTATATTTTCTAATGGATATTGTGGATTTCATAAATTGTTATTTTCAGGAACTGTTCATTGAAATGCTTAGCAAAGCTACATATGAATGTACTGCACAAACAAAAAGAAAGACTGTAATGAAACAAGACTTGGAAAAAGTTATTAGTTCAGCTTCTAATTTGTGTTTCATGGATGGCATGATGGATTAACATTGTGTCCCATTTACTTTTTAACAAATCTCAATTTTGAATGTAAATGAATGTATTATATGTATGTTAATATGAATAATTATTTGAAATATTTAAATTAGCTTAAGTTGTTAGAAAAACTGGTTGAATACAAGGTTATTGTATTTTTGTACTTAACTATAATGCAAATGTTAACAAAATATAAAACAGATTGTTAAACTGTATGGATATTAGACAATAATTCTATACAGGATTCTTCTGAATGCTTGGAAAGTAATGGGAGAATGGGAATATTAAAATCCCAATTGGATTAGTCGAGTTTCTCAAACTCTCTGTATTTCTTGTATTGAAATGAAAGCATCATTTAAACATTATCCATTAATAAGAAATGTTGCTAAAATAGACAAATTCAAGCAAGCATATTACAGAGACGTGTTACCTTACGATATGGGTGCATCATTTGGTCTTTTTCGCCTTGCGCCTCATATTAGCCTGTGTACTATCGGCTGCTGTTTGTCCGTACAAGTTATTTATGAAGCTATTGAGATCTGCGTTACGGTCGTTCGTCCTTGGGAAGGACATGTTAGCCTGCTGGTGATGTTGGCGACGATTGGATGCGGCATTCGTCTGCTTGCCCAACGCGATGCGATACTGCACGTTGTGCGAATCGGGCTTAAGATGCTTCAGACTGTCTTTCTGACACGCTGCCCACTCGGTGATGTCGTAGACGCCGCCGTCCATGCAAGCAAAATAGTACCACAAAAAGCCAAAGCAGCGGGCTTCCGCCCAAATGTCACCTTCGCGCGCCGAATGATGGATCTTGCACGACGTACAATTACGCGCTGCATAAATCGGTCTGTCGACTTTAACGCGCTTGTGGCGCAGTCCGCATGCACTGCAGCGTATAGTATTCGCGGCCGCTTCAACTTTTTGCTGCAATTGTACTAAAAGCTCAGTGAGTTCAGTCATAGCCTGTTCAGCCTGTGCCGATTCGGCCACGCCGCGATCGTAGGCCGCTCGTCGTTCAGGTTCGCCAATCATGTTGAATGCGTGCACTAATATCTTGAAAGCCTCTTCAGCGCCCGGTTGCTGGTTCTTGTCCGGATGAACCAATTTCGCTTGCTTCTTGTAATAGTTCTTAATGTCTGCGTCCGTACAAAACGGAGTCACACCTAGGATACTGTACGGATCTTTACCTTTGCACGCCAACAGTCGTTTCATTGCCTCTTCGCCAGTTGTTGGCATGTTAATGTTGTTATGGAGTCCGGAGTTCGGTATAGGAGACTTTTTCTCTGGCTCTTTCTTGAATTTTTCATAAATCCAAGTTAGAACTTTGACGCGTTTTGCAATCGCTATGATTGATTCCCAGAATATTACCGAATTGATTGTTAGCCAAGAATAGAAGTTCGTCCCACTAAGAAAAGAACGTTAAAAACATGGAAACTTCATAAACAATTCATGGCCAAAATACTTACGCGTCTTTGCTCAAGTGAACACTTAGACTTAAAATGTCGGATACAAGATGAAAAAGCCAGAGTACAAACTTCACTATATATTTCCACCAGGCAAGATATTCCATAATTTTCTGTCCAATAGCTCCTGGAATGTGGTAAAAATTAGCATTCTATAGTAATTGGGAAATACAATGCTACCAAAAGGAAGATTATTTTCCTTCTTCCTGATCCTTTGAGACCTCTTCCCAGGTGGTCGAGAATCATTCCCGCTGAAACTCGACTCATGAGTTTTGTTGGCTCGTCCAGAAGTTTTGGAAAGTTTTCGAGCACTTGTTTTACTGGTGTTCGTCAAATCTGCTTTGCTACTGGTGGAATCGGTGTCGTTAGTTTCATTCTTCACAACCTTCTTGGGATTAGCCTTGTTTGCCATTTTGTTGGTGAGATCAACTTTGGGCTTGGTTTTCTTTACCTCATTCAAATCATTTTTGAATTCAGTGTATGAGTCTGTAACGTTATCCAAAGAAGCCCATTTTCTGTTTAGATTATTAGTTTTGTTCTCCTTTGCCGATTTTTCCACGTTCTTAATATTGTTGGCCTTATCATTGTTCAAATCTTTAATTTCGTTCGACGTATTTGATCGGTTGAGCGTGCTATTCGGTTTAGCTTGCTTTACAACATTCTTCTTTGCCTCCTTCTTATTCTGCTTTGTCTCCTTACTATCAACTTTGGGTTTTGCTGTGGTAATTGTTGGTGGTGCAGACTTGAGCAGCACATCTGAGTAACTGGGCCTCATTGGTTTTACTTCTGCTACCATTCGAGGTTTCTTAGTGTCCCTTGTAAATTGAAAATTAGGTACATCATCATTTCTTGGCTCAAATTCAGCCAGTTTTTCCTTAGCCTTTGTATCTATAACTGGCTTGGACTTAGTATTGTTAATGCAATCAATATCTTGTACTTGTTCAAAAATGTTACTGGCATTAAAGGTTGATGGGCTGCCAAATGGGGAGTAGGTTCCACTGGTATTTGGAGCCCAGTTGCCCACCACATTATCAATCAATGGAGTCCTATTCTGTTGCAATGGTGGTGGCTGTTGAAGAGATTCCTGATGCATGAATTCAGCTGTATTGCACATTTGAATGTTCTGCATATTATCTCTTTGAGGCTGAATGTAACCATGATCAGACACATTCATGTTTTGCATGGTCTTAGCAATGAATGGCTTATATTCTGGTGAGAAGACAAAATCCTGAACACCATGATTGGGGTAAACATAACTTAAGTCATTTTGATTGGGCAGATGTTTTTCATAATACTCATTGCCATAGATTGGAGCCTGCTGGATGTAATTCAGTGGCACTGCCTGAGGTGCATACTGTTCCATGCCGTATGTCATTGGTGGTTCTGCTGGTGGATGTATGTACGACATGAAGCCAGGCTGTTGGGGCATTGGAGAATGCATAGTCCACGAATCTTGTGGGGTTGGCGGCGGTGTGAACTGAATGTACTGACCGTCCGAATTATGAATGTCTTTCGTCATATTTCGCATGATTTGTTCCACCGCTCCATTGGAAGTCGGCCTGCTGGAATCACTCATTGTCGATAGTCGCTTCGTACAACTATTATATAAATTAATCGTAGAAAGTACGGTAAAATAAATTAAGTGTAAATGAAGTTAAATCATTTTGGCACGTTAAGATTATTTAATATACGTTAGAACTCACTATATTTCCGCATTATTTGACAATATGTCAAAGCAAATGAAAAT
Source organism: Aleochara sp. GC000083 (assembly GCA_030264555.1). NCBI lineage: Eukaryota > Metazoa > Arthropoda > Insecta > Coleoptera > Staphylinidae > Aleochara > Aleochara sp. GC000083. Next base: position 15,020 of record JARJDZ010000412.1, read on the forward strand.
ATTATGGTGGCGAAAAAATGGACGCCACATTTCATAGGCAGCGATCTGTTTTACCGATAATTCCATGTGGTCGTGGCTGGTATGAATCTTGTATTACGCAATTCCTCCGATGGATGGCAGCACGTATTCCATGATTGATTTAAATTAAATTTGCAAGAAATTTTCTTGAAATTTCAAATATTGCTTAGTACTTTTCTCTATAATTGATTTAAGCGCCTACATTATGGTCGAAAACAAATAACGTATGACTTAATAAACTCTAAAGTGTGTTGGCAATTAAATCAAATATAATTGTTGGCGCCAGTTAATTAGAAAGCATTTTTTTGCTTTCATCATTGGGCTATGCAATTCATTTAAAATTAGACTGATCTTTAAGGGAGCCTTAATTGATGCCAGCATATTTGTTTTTTTGTTCGAATGGTTAGGCGGACGAACTAATTACGCGTGTCAGAGTGTACGCGCATGGAACATTGGCTATTAATCTAGCGTGCGCGTGCATCTTCTTCAAGAAAACACCGACGATGTCTACCACTGAACACATTTGGATGGAATCTCGGCATCGAGTCCTGCAGTGTGTTCCCCTATTTAACTAGGGACACGACGTGAAGTCGACAACACATGCGTCGTCATGAATGCTAATGATTAGAAACCACAATTGGACCTTTGGAGAAAACAACTCGTGCGTGGATGAAGCGCTTCTCCATATTTATATGGCGACCACCCACGAATTGAGTGCAATTTTAAATGCGACACTAATTCGATAAGCCTTCTGTGGCATTAAATGCGCACTAACTATCATAATCGCAGCGCGGTAATTGTAATGCGCTAATTAAATATGATGATGGATGGAAATGAGCATTAGGGGGACATGGAAATTGACATTTAACAATGCATATTAATAACAATTATGTTCAGGCTGGTGGATTTGCTTGTAATTATGACACTGATTAGTTGATTAGATTGTAATTCAGGTACATACATTACCCGAGCGGGTGAATTTGCCTTGATTAAAACGCAGAGTAAATGACACTTGATATTGTTATCTACCATATCATAGAATATAATGGTTTACTATGATTTTGTAGTTGTAATATTTTGCTAATAATCATTTGAAATTATAATAATCAATGGATTACTAATAGTAATCTATATTTGTAAAACTGGAAATAAAATTTCAAATTCAAAAAAGTAGTAAATAAATAGTTCTTATTGACTCCTATAAGAATTTACTCAATACCAATTCAAAAAAGTAGTAATCTTTGTTATTGATTCCTTTAAATTCCTTCTCTCTGGAGTTTTCCTACAGAGAGTAATGGAAAAGAAAGAAACATTGTATAAGAGCGCAAAATAACCATACGATACCAGTATTTCTAAGACCTTATTGCATACGTGTGTTGCACCAGTGACAAGGTATATGTATGTTGAGAAAATATGCTCACAAAGTTGAAAGCCAAGTGAAATACGTTAAGCTGAACGGAAGGAAAACTGACAGCTCGAAGTAAACGCGCTACAGGACGAAGGGTTGGCAAACGTTAATAAGTAATCGCGTGCTCGACGAGCATATATTCTTCATCTTGTACGACAAATACAGCGACTTTATTTTGTCGAGAGACCCGGGGGCCCCCGAGCTTTACGTAATAAATAAAAAGAAAACGCCAACAATAGCGTCTGGAAAAGCGAAAAGAAAATCATCTAGTTTATGCGCGACGTGGAAACGTCCTTAAAGTGTAATTAACTTAAAGGTTACTCACTGGCAAATTATTGTTGGGTTTATCCACAAAATACCATCTATGGAAAATGTTGGAACTGAAAAAAAAAAAAACAAAATATATGTGTGGTCAACAAGGCACAATAAATATATATTTAGTTCTCTAGTCCTGGGTTTCTCAATCACCGATCCGACGGGATTTCTTTTTCGCAAATTACTCGTCCATGGTGGTAATAATAAGAGAAATTGCAATAAAATATAATTATTTTAGGGCAAATTGATGCAATATCAATAGCATTTCTAGCTGAAATTTTGCAAATTTGTAAACACCAATCGAACGTACATTAAATTACCTCTAAAATATAGTCTGACCTCATAGAATCAAACTTCCGGTTCTGACATAACGCATAAAGGATTAAGTAATTCTAATCATTATATTTAATTAAATTTACGGCAATACCAATACAATTTCCGGTCGGAATTTTGTAAATCTCTATACGGCATTTTGAAAGTACATTAAATTTACAATAAAATGATGTCTGAATTATTTTTATAGGACCTCCAGTTACTGAGAAACACCTAGTAGAAAATAAACTTCATTTAAATCGAAAAACGAATAATAGAAAATGATAATTTTAGACCAAATTGACGACAATGCCAATAGCATTTCTAGAAGGAATTTTGCAAATGTCTAAACGTCAATTGAAAGTACATTAAATAACCTATAAAATGTGGTCTGAATTATTAGAATTGGACTTCCGGTTCCGATATAACTCTTAAAGGATTAAGAAATTCTAATCAGTATGCCTTATTAAATTGATGACAATACCAATAGTATTATTTGTCGGAATTTTCTAAATCTCTATACGGCAATTGAAACTACATTAAATTTGCAATAAAATGATGTCTGAATCATTTTCATAGGTCTTCCAGTTACTGAGAAACAGTTGGTGGAAAATGACAACAATTAAATGGGAAAACGAGTAATAAAAATGATCATTTTAGTCCAAATTAACGACAATACCAATAGTATTTCTAGATCGAATTTTGCACATGTTTAAACGCCAATCGAAAGTACATTAAATCATCTATAAAATATTATCTCAATTATTAGAATCGGAATTCCGGTTCCGAGGTAACACTTAAAGGATTAAGTAAATCTAATCACTATGTCTTATTAACTTGACGACAATACCAATAGCATTTCTGCTCGGAATTTTGTAAATCTCTATAGAGCATTTGAAAGTACATTAAATTTGTAATAAAATTATGTCTTAATTATTTTTATAAGTCCTCCAGTTACTGAGAAACAGCTAGTAGAAAATAAACTTCATTTAAATCGAAAAACCTTTAGGAATAATTTTAGGCCAAATTGACGACAATGCCAATAGCATTTCTAGATGGAATTTTGCAAATGTCTAAACGCCAATCGAAAGTACATTAAATTACCTATAAAATACGATCTGAATTTTTCAGATTGGACTTCCGGTCCCGAGATAATTCATAAAGGATTAAGTTTATTCAGGATACAGATGAAAAAAATCAAAAATTATTAGCGTACGTACAAGCCATGTGAAAAATATACGATAAACAGACGAAGAAGTTGAAACAGATGGCAGGAATCTCGCACGGTTCGATCTTGAGGATGGTGTCTTCTCGCCTCTTGAGCCGATGGGCTGGAATTTTATTTTACGCGGGCCGTGCTGCACGAGCACCATTAATTAACAGATCCGTCGATAAAATTTTTATTATTATTGATCAACAAGGCGTTAAAATTTATTTAATTTCGATTCCCGTGCCTAATTTATTATTCAAATTGAACATTATCAGATAACGATGTGCATGCGCTCGCATCGCGGACACGCGGCAAATGGAAATGCATTTCTTAGCGCTCTTTTTGTAGATTTAGATTAAGTTAAGTAATGAACGACTCATTTTACCTGTATTTAACTCTTTCAAGCACCGATTCTTTTCCTACATGTTTCAACTAGTAATCAAGTGAGAAAATTACAATCAATATAAAAATTAACTTCTATTACAGACATAAAAGTGACTTTTGGACCTTTATCTTCTGATACAAGACAAGTTAGTTAAGGATTGTAAATTGGGGATCGCATCAGTGCAATATTAGTGCAACAAAGTTGTTGTACTTATTGTTAGTTAGGTCCTTCCGGGGCGATGAATAATGATAATATTATGCAGTCTGTGTACTGGATAGTAATATGATAGTTTCCCGTTGATTAATTACATTTTCATTTTGGGATTAGCCCGAACGCTTAGTCTCACTTCATAATCATAATCGTATGCAAAATGTATTCATTTCGGGCAGATTCAATCAATTTCGCCAGCGCTCTTTTTATAATAAACATGTCGCATATTCAACTCGGTATTGAACAAACAGAGCAAACAGTCGAGCACGAATTAAGAAGTTAATATGCAAATTAAGAATCGCATTAAAATATAATTTGCATATTTGCTTGCCTGATTCACTCTTTTCATTCCAGACTTAAGAATCAACCATGCATTTATGAGAATGCTGGTAAATAAAGATGGCTTGATTAATATTTGAATAATCACTCGATAAATATTTTCTTTCACTTTTGTACTTTTTTAGTGATTTTCATCTGGGATGGGGTAGAATCATGCATAAGAAATGAGCTAATCAATCATCACGAATAAGCTTATCAATCGATTTCATTACATTGGGGATGTTTTGTGTAATAACGTCACTGAATTGCGGATTGCATCGTGAAGACTGGAGAGGTACGGGCGGAAACTAATCGCCAATGATGACATGAACGATACAAAAGGCATTTTGCTCGAACCTGGAACAACGCTCCCGACGACTGGATGAGCTTAGACGAGTCTTTGCTGGCTGAACTGGATGCTGGATGCTGGAAGAGCCGCATCCCGCAACTGAATAGTTGAATACGTTCCCGTTCACGTTAGGGATAGAGGGGCAACTCAGTCCGAATTACATATTGTCACACACCGAGTGTCCCGATAGAGTTCCCAAATTTAAGATGTCCCGAAAAATGGTATTTTTGACTGGTGGTAAATGTTCGCATTGAGCTTCTTCGCGAGGGTTGTGAGACGACAAAGCTTCTTCCTGGGGATGAACATGCGGCGCCTTAATGTGAAGGTTTCGGGATTGCGGGGTGGCGAATGGTTCGATGGGCGCACCCACCGTGCAGCATTGAAGCGACTCCAGTCTTTGGAGCGAGCGGCGCTCTCTTATCAGCGCTCGTGCAGAGATTGTCACGGCCCCTGTCATATCCTCCCTTTGCCTTGTTTATCCTGGCAATTGGTTATCGGATTAACGTTATCTTAACGATATATAGTCACTCAGTTGCTATCGACGCGTGTTTAGACAAACACCCTGCTGCCTTCGTGCCTTCAATGCTGATGTCGCCTCCTCGAGTTCGCCTTCTTCGACGTCGCCATTGTCTGCGCGTGTTACGTTCGCTTCGGACTTCGTTAAACATCAAGAGCCATCACGCTCTTCTCGAACGAATTGATCGTTGGCTTTCCTCTCGGGGGAAGGAGGAACTCATAAAACTTGGAGATTCCTTAATGGGAGTTCAAGGCACATTGTTTTTGATGTGATACCAAACCATCTTTCATATTTCCTCATTAAATGAATTGACTATTGGTGAAACTGGTGCCCTTTTGGTTGACCCATCAAGTCCATTGAAAATTTACGACCGAAAGTGTTAAATGGAGAACGCATTGTTTATGCAAGATCGATCACAACATTTCACTACGAAGAATGTCTGAAGGCAATAAATAACGAACTGATGCTGTTAGAAATTCATTTCGTATGCAACATAATGGATTTAGCATGGACAATCAAGCAAATAAGATAGGAAACAAAACACAATTATTAATGACCCGCGTCGAAAAATCACCGGGAAAGATCTTACAACGAATCTCGGCATTCTCGGCCGGCATGAACACGAACACGAGTAACTACATTGTTAGCGTTGGTAACGTTTTTAACACCTCTGTCGATGCTGATAGAAATAATTATACGTTTCATGTGAAAACCAATAGGCACGTTTCCAGTCATCATTTTTCCTCCTCTTCTGCAGATGGCTGCATTCGTGCATTGGCTACGACACGAGATCCTTGCTTTGTCTTCTCCTTTCGCGTTTCGTCCCTATTCCTTCAGCGCGAGCATGTTTATAAAGTGCAAACGCATAAAAAAGTTCATCACAATTCTAAACTGTTCCTCACAATGGACGGCCAGAAGAGAGAGAGAGCTGAACATGGAATAGCCGCCCACCCCCGCAGGCCAAACTCACAACCCTATATTTTATAAAAGCGCGCGTTACAGAAAAATGAAAATAAATTAAAATGGTAATCTACGAAGCGAACATGGCTCGTGGCTGCGGTTTTTTTTTCCAACATTTTCGCTGGCTGCATGAATGGCGTATGCCGTGTGGATGTGTACGTGAATAAAACTTTTAAAAATCTAATGCGTCATTTAGATAGCATCGCGTTTTAACACGAGAGGGAAACACGTTCGGTTCCAACATTTGTTCAAGCCTCGTAATAATAAAAGCGTTTTTTTTCGGTCATAGCCGAGTACTCGTTGTTACCGTTTGCACCAAACATAGTATTGGATTAAATGTTCTCAGTTGGAATTTAAATAAATTTCAACATAAATAAATAAACACTTATCTTTATTACCTGTAATTTATGATTGGAGATATCCGCGGGTTGTGTGAATATGGATGCTTTATTTGAATCTAATAATTTGCCATTGTTTTTCAATCAAAGTATCATCTAAGAAATGTTTAAATATTTCGTTAGAGAAAGACCCGCTAGATGGTACCACCTTTATAGTTTCAAACAATTATTAAATTACGTTTGAGGCTGTGCCAAAAAATGGTGAGAAGTGAATCGAATTGGGATGAAACGCTCTTTTGGTACCCCTTTTTGCAATTTCAGGTATTTCTGAATCTCGGACAGATTCGGGACCATTTGCAATGTTATTTTTTCGTCAAAATATGATAAATGCTCTTTCAATCATCCAAATCCGTCCATTAGTTTCGGAGATATGAAAATTTTTGATAACTCGAGCGGTTTTAAGATTTCCATATCGCTTTTTTCGCAACAAACTTTTTTTTCAATTTTTTTCTTCGAACGCGATTTCTGCTCTCCCAAATGCCAAAAGGACATGAACCCATAGATTTTTGGAAAGTGCTTATCGAGACCTACAATTTGGTTCTAACTTCAGTTTAATTGGTCCAATGGTTTAAAAGTTATGCGCAGTTAAAAGAACGAAAAAAAGCGAAAATTTTGCATTTTTAGGACCCCATTTTTTAAGTTCGGGTATTTCCGATTCCCGTAGGGTTTCGGGACCATGATCAATGTTATTTTTTCGTCAAAATATTATTAATGCCCTTTGAATCATCCAAATCGGTCGATTAGTTTCGGAGATATGAAAATTCTTGAAACCTCGAGCGATTTTAAGAATTTCATGTCGGTTTTTTCGCTACAAACTTTTTTTTCAATTTTTTTCTTCGAACACGATTTCTGGTCTCCCCATGANCTTTTTTTTCAATTTTTTTCGTCGAACGCGATTTCTGGTCTGCCCATGACCAAAAGGGCATAAACCCATACATTTTTGGAAAGTACTCGCCCAGACCTACAATTTGGTTCTAACTTTAGTTTAATTGGTCCAATCGTTAAAAAGATATTCGCAGTTAAGGACGCGAAAAAAAGCGAAAATTTTGCATTTTTAGGACCCCATTTTTTAAGTTCGGGTATTTCCGATTCCCGTAGGGTCTCGGGACCATGACCAATGTTATTTTTTCGTCAAAATACTATTAATGCCGTTTGAATCATCCAAATCGGTCCATTAGTTTCGGAGATATGAAAATTTTAAGAATTTCATATCGGTTTTTTCGCTACAAACTTTTTTTTCAATTTTTTTCTTCGAATGCGATTTCTGCTCTCCCTATGGCTAAAAGGGCATGAACCCATACATTTTTGGAAAGTGCTCATCAAGACCTACAATTTGGTTCTAACTTTAGTTTAATTGGTCCAATCGTTCAAAAGTTATACGCAGTTAAAGACGCGAAAAAGAGCGAAAATTTTGCATTTTTAGGACCGGGTATTTTTGAGTCTCGCACAGATTTGGGCCCCGGAGCAAACTAGCAGTCCCAGAAATACTATTCAAACATTGACGTCCTGGCACTCACCTTGCACTTGAAGCATGTCGGATGCCATTTGGCGTTGAGGGCCACGGTGGCGGAGGCGGCAATGGGTTCGCCGCACGCCTTGCACTTGTCGGCGATCTTGTTGACGTAGCAGGCGTGGCAGATGGGGTGGCCGTCCTTCTCGTGGTACTCGTTTCCGGCGAGCTTCACCTCGCACAGCTTGCACACGAAGTGCGACTCGTGGAACTTCTTGTCCAGCGCTGAGACCATGCGGTCGGTGATCGGCTGTTGGCAGGTGGCACACGTCGGGCAGGTCGCCTCGTAGTCCTTCCGGCACAGCGGCTTCCCGTCCTTCTGGTGGAACGTGTTCTCGGTGATGGGCTCGTTGCAGACACCGCAGACGAAATGGTCCGGGTGGTAACATTTGCCGAGGGCGTTGATGCTCTTGCCCACAATCGGCATGTTACAGGTGTCGCACGTCATTGCCTGCAAGGATCAGATTTCCGGTTAGTCGCTGGCCGCTCACATTTCGAGCGTTGTTGCTAAATGGGCGCGCGCGCAAATCGCGAACATTACGTCACTCGTCATTAAAATCGAAGGAAGCAAAACAATGCATGAATCATCGACATTTATATTTAGTTCGGAAAAATCTTGCTAATTATTGCGCTTTGTGTTGCTTTATTTGCGTTCGCGTTTAGATGGAAATTTTGAAGCAGTGAATCTTGACAGAAAAAATTTGATGTATGTTGACGGCTTCTGAATGTCAAAATTCGGCAATATTTTATGGAAATATTGTGTATGGTTGTAAATGCTTGCAGTATAAAAGGCTGTTCGCGTGTGGGGCGGCAATTAAACGTTGTTGGCCCCACGTTTCATTCGGGAATAAATATAGACCAGAAATAAAATACCTCTGTATCGTTGGAAGCCAGCTTGCTGCTTGACACCCACTGGTACTGGATTATTGCACAATATAAACTGATTGTAAAATGAAAAAGAAAAAAATGTAAATGTAAAATTGTCTAAATTTGGAAGAGCTCCGAAGAAAACGTGTGCTCGCGTCGAAAACCTATTTGACAATGTTGTTTATATGCGTCGTGTTTCCAATGTCAATTTCCAAGGGTCGCTATGTTTTCGGAAAATAAATAACAATTCCATGGCAACCCAAATAAAAAGAGGCGTTGTCAAAATCAAATGTTACCTTGAACCGTCAAAACGAACGTCAAAATTTTGCAAAACGAAGATTTTGGTTATGGCTCTATGTTTGAAGCTCATATCCCTTTAAAAATGGGGCCGCATTTAAACCGTCAAAAATGTCGTACCAAATTATAATTACAAAGTGAAAATATTACCTTCGGGTCGGCAAGACCCAGAAGCCCTGTTTGTCACCAAATGATAGCTTGTTGTTGCACAATATAAACGATTGTAGATATTCAAAAAAAAAATGGTAAAATTTTTCAAACTTGGAAGAGCTCCGAAGAAAACGTGTGCTCGCGTCGAGAACCTATTTGACAATGTTGTTTATACGCGTCGTTTTTCCAATGTCAACTTTCAATGGTCACTATGTTTTCGGAAAATAAAAAACGATTCCATGGTAACCCAAAAAACCGACGCTGTCAAAATGAAATTTTACATTAACCGTCAAAAACGAACGTCAAAATTTTGCAAAATGAGGATTTTGGTAATGGTTCTATGAATGAAGCCCATGTCCTTTTGAAATGGGGCCCTATTTTAAACCGTCAATTAAATAAAATTATAATTATAAAATGGAAATATTACCTTAGGGTCGGTAAGACCCAGAAGCCCCGTTTGTCACCAAATGTTAGCTGGTTATTGCACAATATAAACTGATTGTATAAATTGAAAAAAAAATGTAAAATTGTTCAAATTTTGAAGAGCTCCGAAGAAAGCGTGTGCTCTCGACGAGAACCTATTTGACAATGTTGTTTATATGCGTCGTTTTTCCAATGTCAACTTTCATTGGGCACTATGTTTTCGGAAAATAAATAACAAATCCATGGCAACCCAAAATAAAACAGACGCTGTCAAAATAAAATTTTACATTAACCGTCAAAAACGAACGTCAAAATTTTGGTAATGGTTCTATGAATGAAGCCCATGTCCTTTTGAAATGGGGCCCCATTTTAAACCATCAATTGAATAAAATTGTAATTATAAAATGGAAATATTACCTTAGGGTCGGCAAGACCCAGAAGCCCGATTTGTCACCAAATGATAGCTTGTTGTTGCACAATATAAACTGATTGTATAAATTGAAAAAAAAAATTGTAAAATTGTTCAAATTTGGAAGAGCTCCGAAGGAAGCGTGTGCTCTCGACGAAAACCTATTTGACAATGTTGTTTATACGCGTCGTTTTTCCAATGTCAACTTTCAATGGTCACTACGTTTTCGGAAAATAAATAACAATTCCATGGCAACCCAAAATAAAACAGACGCTGTCAAAATAAAATTTTACATTAACCGTCAAAACGAACGTCAAAATTTTGCTCAATTTCATGTGGATTTTGGTAATGGTTCTATATCTGAAGCCCATGTTCTTTTAAAATGGGGCCCCCATTTAAAACCGCCAAAAATTTCGTGCCAATTGAAAATTATAATTATAAAATGAAAATATTACCTTAGGGTCGGCAAGACCCAGAAGCCCCGTTTGTCACCAAATGCTAGCTGGTTATTGCACAATATAAACTGATTGTATAAATTGAAAAAAAAAAATTGTAAAATTGTTCAAATTTGGAAGAGCTCCGAAGAAAGCGTGTGCTCTCGACGAGAACCTATTTGACAATGTTGTTTATACGCGTCGTTTTTCCGTTGTCAACTTTCATGACCGCCTTGTTTTCAAAAAAATAACAAATTTCATGGCAGCCTTGTTTTCTAAAAATAAATAACATTTCCATGGTAACCAATCAAATTTTGAGTATCCCAGTAGGCCATGGATAACCAAATCTTGACATGTTTCATGTTGACGATTCGCGAATGTCAAAATTTTGCAATTTTCTATCAGAATTTCTAGTATTTACTTGGAGCCCCAAATCCTTCGCGTATAGGACTGTAATTAAATTCAGCCTCACGAATTTGGGACCATTTTTTACATGTTTCTTGTTGACGATTCGCAAATCTCAAAATTTTGCAATATTCTATAAGGATTTCTAATAATTGCTTAGGGCCCCATAAACCTTCGCGTATGGGGCTGAAATTAAATTCGGCCCCACGAATTTGGACCATTTTATGATAGAAATACCTGATACCTGATGAGAACCAGCAATGATTTTATAAATAGAAAATAGATAAAAATTGGTTCAAATTTAGTCCAATGTTTGATGTTAGTTTTATGGATTTAGCGTGTGAGGTGATAATTAAACCTGACCTTTTACGATTTTCGTACCATTCGGGTTAACTCTAACAGGATTCACTGGTAAAAATATAAATTACCTGAGGGTCGGCTGGAGGATCCAGCGTTGCTTGTCACCAATACTGGGTTATTTCACAAATATTAACTGATTGTATAATTGAAAAAAAAAATTGTCAAATCGAAAAAATTTGGAGGAGCTCCGAAGGGAACGTGCGTTCGCGAGAGAAACCTATTTGACAATGCTGTTTATTCGCGTCGTTTTTCCGATGTCAATTTCCAAGGGTCACTATGTTTTCGAAAAATAAATAACAATTCCATGGCCACCCAAATAAAAAAAGAGTGCTGTCAAAATCAAATTTTACATTAAAACGTCAAACCGACGTCAAAATTTTATTTTGCAAAATGAGGATTTTGGTAATGATTCTATGTCAGAAGCTCATGTCCCTTTTAAAATGGGGCCCCTCGTTGAAAATCAAAGTCGGTCATGGATGATTGATGTTTGCAAATGTAAAATTTTGTAATATTATTCTCAACAAAAATGCCTGAATTTTTGGGACTGCATTGACTGCAATTATTTAGCAAATTGGGGCCCCCTTCGCGAATTTCATCACATTCGGGGAAAATATAGCAACATTTTTGGATAAATAATAACAAAAATATATATTACCTGATGGTCCTTGGGACCCTGTTGGTCCCCAATGATTATTGCACAATTATGAACTGATTATATAAATAGAAAAAATCAAATTGTACAAAATTTGGAGGAGCTTCGAAAGGAACGTGTGTACTCGCGAGAAACCTATTTGACAATGTTATTTACACGCATCGTTTTTTCGTTGTCACTTTCTAACGGTCACTATGTTTTTGCAAATAAATAATAATCCCATGGTAACGCGGACCTCTGACGTGACAGAGGGTTGAACTACATGTCAAAAAAAGGACGTCAAAAGGACTTACCATTTTTTAGGCGTTTGGGGGGCCCCCCGGGCGCAGCCTCAGGTGGGACAAAACGCGCTCCGCTGGACGCTGGGCCCTGCAAGCACACAGAAACGTCGTTTTAGATGGATGCGTGGAGGTTCGTGCGCCAATTTGGGGCTCTCCTCGGGCGGCGGCAGCGGTGCTGAACGTCAGGCGACTGACTGAGCGCAACGTCGTCTCCGAGCGGCTATTTAACACCATGTGCGAAATCGCGAATTTCGCGGCCTCCACCGCGCCCAGCACCAGCCGCGCTGGAGGAGCCCGCGTGCGTGCCCCCCGGGATCCCCTCTCGCGGAGCCCCTCGCCCATTCCACGCCACAATTCGGCGCCAGCAACCAAACCCATAATCCAGCCGACGGCGATGGTCCCCACGCGCCCCAGGTGCTTCCATATGATGCCCCATAATATGCCCCGAAAATTTGCCAAATCCCCCCCAAAAAAAATAAATAAATCTTACCGTAATCGATGCTAATCCGTCGGTATCAAATGGTGTACGCAATCAGTGTAGAAAACGGTAGAAATATCGGTAAAAAATGTGTAGACTTTTCCCGAGACCAAAATTGGTTGCTTGCGTCGCAACTCTCTCGCTGCGTTTGCGTGCGAAAAATAATAGCGACAATAACGTGCCCATGGAGACGCGGGCATCGCCCACCTCGATATTTGCATGTTTCATGGCACATCAAATTAATTCGTCGTATTCGCATTCGTCGATCGGCCATTTCCGCTCGATTTGCCAAATTTCCTAATTGCATTCCACTCCACTTCATCAATTTGCTGCAATTTCACCTCGTAATTTCCCTACATACAATCCAGCCAAATTTTGAGAAACAATCGCATTGCATGCTGCATGCAATGAGGTCATTCATAAATATAATAATTTCGTTTCGAAACCGATTGGATGCATTTTAATTAATTGCAGCGCGACCGCATGTGATACGAATGACTAATTAAAGATATCTTTAAATTGACGAATAAGCGCACCAATACAATGAATGTCTGGAATGTTTTCCTTGACGCGCACGTAGATTATTCCGCATCCAAACGAAAACAATTTGATTTGGGGAATTTTCCACGCGTTGCGCGGGAAAAATTGATCATTTTTAATCGCCGAAAGGATTGAAGGATTATGGACTTTTATCGGCCTATTGCTGGCCCAGAATGTGACTAACCAAAAATGCGTCTTTATCAGCACTTCAGAGATACCAAGATGACTTCACCGACGAGCATCGTACATGTTTTGTAAACACTTCTCGGCCGGCATTTCCATCGACGTACGTACGTGCGTTCCGAGCGAATGATGAGGCTGTAGATCATCAGGTCGCATGTTTGACAATATTAATTAGCACATATTTTTGCCTGCTCGAATCGTATACAAGTTGCGAAGGCCCAAGCGGAGCGCAAACACTACCTTATATAATGTCGTTTAGTCGATTAGATGTGTGACATAAATAGCCTAATCCCAGCTATTGATAAATCCAAATTTATCGATTTTGTAGATCATTACAAGTCAATCACGCATATCAGAGATTGCGCAATCAAAATTGATCGCTGGAAGGTGCAAAGTTTTAATGATGTCATGGTTTGAAGGTATCGAGGCGTTCAAATCATAATTGGCCACTTTGTTTCGATAGTTATGTTGGAGAAGTATTAGAAATTTTTGGGCAATTACAATTTTAAGTGAGAGTAGCTTGAATTCGGTTGAATTCAAGGTAGAGATTATTTGGAAATTAACAGGATCGATTCATTACTCTATTTTGAAATTTGCAATAACGATTTCTGAGTTTTGAAATAAAAATTGCAACCTTCAAATTTCCAAAAATTCAAGTTTTTATATTGGGTTTTTATGTGAACAGAAATTGATCTATTTAGTGATTTTTTGATGATGCAGTGTTCAGCATTGGATTATTATTATTTCCATTCTGGGAAATTTTCGCAGTATGTGCTGAAATGCGAAAACATTGAAAACATGCGAATCCAGCGGGCTGTGCTCGTAATCAACAAACGTACGATTGTCAAGTTTTGTTGTCATCATCGATGATACACCGCAATTTTATGTTTTTCTAACGCACGTTTTTCACCGAACTCATTCATTGCAGAAGAGTTTTTTCCGCGACACCCAATCAAGCAATTACGCTACCAATTAATTGCAATCATAATCGTACGATCCATACTTTTTTATTGCCAGCAACGTTTTTTGTGCTGGCCCGTACGGATCGAACGGTTCCCCCTGAAAAAACGAGACACCCCAATCAATCCAATCAATCAACCCATCAAACCCTACTCACCACACCTTCACATCCCTAAAACCCGTCGAAGACGATGGCCAACATCGACTTCCTCATCCACGTAAGCCGCCCCCTTACGACGCCATCACATACTAAAAGTAAATTTTATAAATTTTATGCTTTCAGAACTCGACGAAGAAGATCCTCAACCTGGTGAAGAACCTCCCGGACCGCGACCGCATCGAAACGGCCTTCCGCAAGACCTCGCAACCAACGTCGACGAAGACGAAGACGGCGTCGACGGGCGCGCCGAAGCAGCGCTTCAAGAAGCACCCGCGCCGCTTCGCCGACGACGACGTGCTGGAGAGCTCCGAGGAGGAGCGCACCACGTCGTCGGCGACGCAGGCGACTGCCGATGATGTCGTCGTCATCAAGAACCCCGCGCCGACGACTGCGGCGTGCCGCGAGCGCAACGACTCCTCCGACGAGTACTGCGACGTCACCATCCGCACCGAGGACACCGTGGATTGCTCGATGAGTTTCAGCACGTATCTGGAGAGCCGGTGCAGCCATCGCACCGAGACGACGAGCATGCGGTGTGGGCGGCCGCAAACAGCCGCCCGGCCGAAGGTGGTTGTCACCCGGAATGCGGAGAAGGCTGCGAAGAAGGAACCCGGGAGGAAACCCGAAGGACGACGTGAAATCAAGCAGGAACGGACTGATACGACGGAGTCGACAAAGTCTGAGGTGCCGAAATGCTCGGAGGAGAGTCCTTCGGAGGTGAGCAAGCTGAAGGAGGCGAAATGCGAGAGTAAGGAGCGACGAGAGCGCGAGAAGGAGGATCTACGAGTGTACCTGGACCCCAAGTTGAAGAACCTGTTGGAGAAGAGTACGAATTTCGCCAAGGAATGCAGGTATGAATTCCATAACCTCTAATATATTTGAATTCAGAGTGATTTGATTTGTGTAATTCCCTCCAGGATGATTTTCAACTGTGGGGTTGATCCTCCAGACGGACAGGAAGATTACGACCGGAGGAAGAAGAGAAGCTATGAGTTTTCCTCCAGGTTCTCCCGGAACTATCTCTACCAGATCAATCGAACGGTGAGAACATCCGCATTTTTTACAAGTTCATACAATAATTTACATGTTGTAGATTGTTGAAATCGAAAACATCATCCAAGGCTCCTCCCTGGGAAAGGGCGCTTACAAAAACCATTCGGGAAACACCCTCCTCTTAGCTCAGAAATTCTTCAACGGCTTCCAAGCGAGTTGCCTTGCTTTGGAAGCGTACTCGAAGCATTTGCCCACATCAATCGTGAACGGGATGCCTGAGAAATTCCGTGAGCTCGTCGAACAAATGCTCAAGCTCAGTGGACTCTTCCACTGCGTGGGAGACAAATCCTCGGATAAAGACAACGTCCTAGACGTACCCATTCAATTACCCTTCAAAGAACCCACTGTAACACATCTGCTTTCAGGGATTCGAAATGTTCTGCAGCTCCATGCTAACTGACAGCAGCCTGCTTCCACAATCCGTGCGGGATAGCAGTAGCAGTGCCTCGATGATGAATGGTCGACAGCGACCTTCGAAAAGCACCCAGCAGCAACAGCAACAAGCCCGGTTGTCCATGTACAGCGTCCCTACACGGAAGGATATTTACTGGAAGAAGGCTGTTGCTGCCCTAGCAAAAAAGAAGTAAGTTTCGGCTTGAGAGAATGACGATATATTGATGGCAATATTGCATGCAGGTATCAGGTGCAATCTAAGTACAAAACGGCGACGTTCAAGCACCGACCTCCACCACAGCCAGCACCTCCACCACCTCCACCTCCCTTGAAGCTCGGAATCAAGAAGGACAACCGCATTAGCGCGCGGGAGAAGGAGGCAAAGCGCAAATGCAAGTCCGCGAAGTACGCGATTGTTGATATCGATACGAATGTGAGCACCTTCGTGGGTGGCGAGGATTCTGAGACGAAGCATGAGGGCAGTGTGCGGAATTGTAAGCTGCGTCTTCATGCACAGGGATTTTTCGAGAAGGTTACCAAAGGGAATCAGGTAATACCGTTTTAATGTTTTAATGTAGAGGTAGAGGGTCATGAGATGAAGTATGAGATATCCCAAGTGGTTTTGAAGATATCCCAAAATGATCAATGATCAAAATTATCAAAAGTACACAAAGATACATATCAAAATGACCTGGAATTTCACAAAGGTTCATCAAAAGATCTCCATCCCAGAATATTCTGGAAGTTTATCTATATCTAAACTCTGTAGGTTCTTAAAGTAGTTTCCAATTATTTATTTAAATATTTCAAGCGATTCGCATAAGTGACATATGAATACAAGCGAAGTCCTGCTTGCGAAATTTAAATGAGAAGTCAAGGCCCTTGAACGCATAGCAGAAACCCTCCCTAACATTTGTCGCAGATGGGCAGACCATCAGTGTCCACTTTGATCTTTTCGCACTTGATCGGGTTCTTGCATTTCTACAACAAAAAACCCACCCACAATTAGCAACAAACATTTCAAATCGTAGGAAACGTACCTTGCACTTGAAGCATTCAGGATGCCATTTAGCATCCAAGGCGACTGTGGCTGGTCCATCAATGACCTTCTCGCACGCCTTGCACTTGTCAGCGATGTTCGTGTTGAAGCACTTCTCGCAGATGGGCCTGCCCTTGCGCTCCACGTAGCTCTGCCCGATGAGCTTCTGCTTGCAAAGGTTGCAGACGAAGTGCTCCTCGTGCCAGTCCTTGCCCATGCCCTTGATGACCTTCTCGCGGATGATCTTGTTGCAGCCGTGGCACTTGGGCAGCATGTCCTCGTAGTCCTTCATGCACAGCGGCTTGCCGTCCTTCTGCTGGAACTCGTTGTCCGTGATCGGCTTCTTGCACTTGTCGCAGACGAAGTGCATCGGGTGGTAGGCCTTGCCGAGCGCGTTGATGCACTTGCCCTCGATGGGCTTCTTGCAGTGGTCGCACTCCTGGGGGGCTTTCTTCTCAGCGTCCGCCTGCGCGCAAACAATGCATCGAAATTAACATGTGTCTTTTTGCAGCCGATGAATCAATGCGAATATGAATGCATCCTGGATCATTTCCTGGAGATCATCGGCGAGAAGCAACTGGTGGACGGCGGGCACAAGGAGGCCGAGACGCTGAAACGCCTGGAGGCGAAGTTTGGGAAGTCCGTGGAGGATATGGACTTCCAGGAGTTTGTCGGGACGTTGGTCAGCTGCGCGAATGCGGCGTATCCGAGTCATCGGAATCACGCCAAGGATGGCGATGGCGACAAAGAGACCAAAAGGTATATTGATGATGCAACGAGGTTCCAAATTTCGAGTTGCATTGGAATTTTGACTTTCAGTCGGTTAAGTATGAAAGATGTGAGAGCATGCATGAAATTATGATTTGTAGGTACAAGAAAAACGAAATTTTCCGTTGAAGTAGCTACGCCCGCGAGTGATACTATTATTGAATGCTGTATTTTGATTCTTGAGGCTCGTGTGCATCGGAACCATCAGGAATATCGTACGACAAAACGTGTAGGCGCACTGTTGACAAGCAACATGTCGCCTGTGCCTATTCCGAATGATTATTTATAGCGGTAAAATTTCATGCTCATCATACAACCGAAAATTTGTACCAATTAGAGAAACCCCATCCAAAAACTCAAATATAACACATGAAATGCTCATTGAAAAGAGGACATTGTGCGTCATTTTAAGCCCGCGGAAAATAATGAGCGCGCTCATTGTCGAAAATTTGCGTCACATGATATATTTCATACCGGACAATAAATCTATTCTATAATTATAAGAATCTAGCCCTCCCAAAATGTGAAATAGTGTGACAGCAATATGCAAGTAGATTACCGAAATTACTTGAGCCAAATTTCGCCTTAAAACATCAACAATCAAAACTTTATTAACTAATCCTGTTTTAGTTAACGCACAATCACTTTCCTCTGTTAAAATACAGCATTTCAATGTAGTCCACTCGATTTTGAGGGGTCAACAATCAACAGACTTAGAAAAGTATCACTGAGCGGAAAGCTTACCATGTTTGTTTATGAATGTGAGGAAAAGTGGCCGATGTCGGGCTTGAAGTGTGGGAACTGCGAAAGTTGCAAGGCGACTGGCCCGTCCGCGCTCTTCGATCGAATGATATAAAAAGCTGCGCGCCTCCACAGTTTCCACGATACATACTCATTTTCAAATCGGCGCTTTCGTTCTATTTTTACGAAACTTTCAAATGTTGCACACGTACACCGCGCTGCACGCCGCCCCGTTTCATCTCCAACCGGCAACATCTCCAAACGGCCCACAACATGCACCCATCGATTGTCTCTGGGGGGCCGAAGTGCGCCAAATTTTTCCGAATGTGCAGCCGAAAGACTCGAAAAGGTCAACGCGGCCGTAAATACGCCGTAAAGTCAAATAGTTGCAAAATATTGGCACATTCTACGCGTTTACGATGGCACCCACAAACCTATCTCGTCCGCTCGTTGTTTACCAATTAGTCGCGCAAATTGCCTGCCTATCATATTGGAAACGCGCCCCGAATTCACATGAAGTTACACTCAATTAATGAATTTATGTCCGCGCGAATTGGCCGAGTCGCATAAATGTCCCAACGCAGCATATCATATTAAATCATCGATGCTATACCTGAACCCACTTTGAAATATCTCCCAGCTTATTTTCCAGCTAATAGCACTTGGCGTTTGATTTCATCATTTGGCCGGCAGTCAAAAAAAGCATAATTTCATTTAGGCAACGACGAGCCAGTGGGTAATTAGTTCATTAGGTAGAAG
The DNA here is from genome assembly GCA_030264555.1 of Aleochara sp. GC000083. Lineage (NCBI taxonomy): Eukaryota > Metazoa > Arthropoda > Insecta > Coleoptera > Staphylinidae > Aleochara > Aleochara sp. GC000083. Next base: position 34,282 of record JARJDZ010000412.1, read on the forward strand.
ATTCGTGGGGCAAAAGAGCGTCGTTAATCAACCGGATGCTGGCTGGCAAGTACAATTCGCCAAAATCTAAAACGGCAAGGCAAATCCGCTGCAAATCTCGCGGATCTTGCTATTATTTGTTGGCTGAATGTCATATCGCGTAAATTATGTGGGTGTGACACGAACATATTCGCGCACTCTTCAGCAACGCATCGGAAAACATGTTGTAAGTTGGTGCGTGAGCCGTAAACGTTCGGGCGGTCGAGGCATTTGCCAAGAAAAAATTTATAAGTAAAATAAATTCTAATAATACGTTCGGATTTACATTCATGCGCGCCAGCAGGCGCGTAGGTAAATACATACAGCGCGACGGGAGCGAACATAAATTCGCGAAATGTAAACGGGCGCGCTACCGAAAACATCGGTTTCAATTTTGATCGCGCCGCCGCTTGCATTCCCGAATTATTGATGACATGCGGGCGCTTTTTCTAGGTCCGCATCGATGCCCATTAGCGGGCCAGCGAACGTGAAGCTCGTCTGCATGCAGGAGACGCCCCGCTCGTCGTCCGTGTCGCAATCGGGCAGCAACAGCGAGATCGTCTCGCAGATGCAGCAGATCGACCCCGACGGATATCTCCGGCAGCGCCTGAGCGGGCTGTCCATCTCGCAAGCGAATGAATCTAACGAGCTCATCTACAAGGAGCGCGGCGACACCGTCGAGGAGCCCGTCCATCCGCTCCGGCTGGATCGCTGCAAGGGCAAGAAGAAGGCGGCCAAGGTGGCGGAAGCGGCGCGCGCGCCCGACCCGGTGCCGCTCCAGCTGCTCCCCAAGGACATGATGATCAGCATCATTGAGTACAAGCTGCTCTACTACAAGGAGTCGCGTCAGAACTTTATGTATCGCAAGTCCGAGGAGGTCGCGCCCTGGGTGCTCGTCGAAAGGTGCCCTCTCTACGGAGGACCTGGAGGAGCCATTCATTAATCGCGCGCTTGTGCTTTCAGAGTCGCTGACAGCCTCATGGAGGAGACGTTGCTGACGATCACGCGCGACATTCAGGTAGATAAGATACTCCAGAAAATATACGCTCAGGAATTCAAGTGACATCAGGCCCTTCTGCTCATGGCACATCGCCAGCAGCCGAAGACATTCGCGTCCAACGTTTTGGAAATTCTATCTGCGACTGGTTGATTGTTGGTTGATGTGTGCCTGCATGTCACTCTATAGCAGCTTTAGACAAATCGTATATTTTTATAACAAATTTTTGTACATATCAAAAATACTATTCATTAATAAAGAACATGGGATGACGTGATGTCCACGATTTGTAGAAATCGTGTGTTACGTGGAGATTTTTTTGTGAATCTTCAAAGCGTCAATACGAATACAATTTGTTCGAAACGTTTAACAAGTCTTAATATCTACGAATCAGTCAACCTGCTGAAAAACCAGCATAGTCCTTAGAAAATGGAAAAAACGAATACAACGAGACGCGCATGAACGAATCATATTATTATAGTTTGCCAGAAAAGTTTAGTTAATTCGTTCATGCACTGCTTATCAACTAACTTGCACATCAAAGATTGCATTCATGCTTATCAAACTAATCAACTTGTCTGATTCATTGACTTAATCAATGAAACAAATGATAGACAAACAATTTCATTTGAGGTCCAAAATAATTGGCCGTCAAATTGGAATAATTCAGCTGTTGAACAACAAGCAAATTAAGAATTTTTTAGGCAAGAATTTGATTGTGAAATACTTCTGTCAATGTTATATAAATTCTTACTTTGCTTGTCGTCCAGTGTAGCTAACTAACGTCAAAGTACAAAAATAAGGATTCATTTGGGAATCCCATTCAACAACAATCCTAAATTTAAATCACAAAAACTATCCCTAAGTTATTCCTAATCACTAACTGTCATGAGATGTAACAAAGCTGTTACTTAAACGTCCCTGAATACTCTTTGGAATACAATATTAGCTAACTCAACGAAATGATTCACAGGCACCAGCCCGTTACTCGCACCTGGAGCGCTTCGCCGGAGGCGACATCGACTCCCCGCTGGCATAAGACGTCTCCGAGGAGAACACAATAGTGTACGTGCCGTGCTCACCATAGAGCAACTCGTTGACCTTATCCTGCATGACGCTGTCATCCGCAATCCACGGATGCTTGAGGATGTCGTCCAACTTGATTCGGTCGCTCGGCTCGACGGTCATCATGCGCTTCACCAGGTCCTTGGCGTCGTCGCCGATGTCCGACCAACCGCGCGAATCGAAATTGTACTCGCCTTTCATGACCATATTGTTTAAGGCGTTCATATTCTTGGTGCGGAATGGCAGCTGGTGCGAGAGCATGTAGTAGAGGACGACGCCCAGACTCCAGACGTCCACGCCAGGGCCGTAGGAATGGCGGGCGAGAATCTCCGGCGCGGCGTATAATGGCGTGCCGCATACAGTGCGCATCAGCTCGTCTTCGTCGTCGCTGATGAAGCGGCTGAGTCCGAAGTCGGAGATCTTCACGATGGTGTCTGCGGAGAACTTCTTCAACAGGACGTTCTCCGGTTTCAGGTCGCGATGGATGATGGCGTGCGAATGCAGGTAGTTTAATGCTAAGACCATTTGATAGAAGAGGAACTTGGCTTCTTGTTCGTTGATGGGGTGGACGGTGTTCACCAGCTCCTTGAGCTCGCCGCCCTCCATGTATTCGAGTATGAGGTAAAAGCTGTCCTCGGACTCTTCGATGTCCACCATGGTGATTACACATGGCTGCATAAGAAAAAATCATTTTAATTTGGCCCTTTTGCATTTACAAGTACTCACATGATCCAGATTTTGCATGATTTCGATTTCCCTCTGGATTTTGTCCGGATGGTTCATGATGTGGTATTTTCCAACGAATGACTTCGCTTTTATTATCTTCTTCACGGCGTACGGTTTCAATGATTGCTAAATAAATCAGTCATAAATTATCCTACTCTTGCAAAATCTATCAAACAATTCGAAAATACAAAATGCTACTTCACAAGAAGACTTGTGGCCAACAACAATTTATTGCAAACCGTTTTTCGATTCAATTAACGAATTTTGACTTAACTGGCTTAAACCAGGTTTAAAAATGAATTACAGAAACAACAAAAAGACAATTTACAGGAGAACATTTCAGCAAATGTGAGACTAGAATTTATCAGTCCATTTCACCAAACTTGAATTTCTTGTTTCGACTATCCAGCTCACCAAACTCTTTATATAATCGTTCATTCCACGCTGAAAATGAATTCAAATGAGTATAACTTCCTCTAAATTGTAAATGCCCTATCTCAGTGCCAACTGATAAATTGAAAGTTTCCTACTCTTTGTGCATTTCATGTATATTCAAATTAGAAAGCATGAGATTTGATAGAATAATATTACCTTGTCAAATACAAGTCGAACTTCGCCGCAAGCTCCTTTCCCAAGAAGTTTTGAAACCTGGTACTTCTTCCTTAATTTTTCTGGTAGATACTTATCATTGTCCACATTATAATATCCCTTGAAGACATACACTGTAACAGTACCAAAGATATTAGTCCTTAAGTCTTAATAAGAAACAATTTTATACCTTTCAGGCCAACCAAGCCAATGGAAATTTCATCATCATTCTGCAGAATGTTTGTATTTCCTTTTCCAATCAATTTCCCATTCAAAAATGTACCATTCTTGCTTGAATCCTTAATATAAATCAGTCCATCCTCTCGAGTTATGGTAAAATGCAACTTGCTGATGGAATTCAGGAGACGAAGAGGAACCTTGTCTTGAGTAATCACAATATCACAGTTTTCAGACCTTCCAAGTTTAAATGTATCATTTTTCAGGTCTGCAAGTGATCAAATGGAATTAATAAACTTGGCAATGAACATTGATCTTCAGAGCAGAAAAAAATACATACCTACGCCTTCAATTCGGACGTACGTGGAGTAAAGACGGCCCCAAGCCTCTGGGGGCTCGGTAATATTAGCTTTGGAACCTGGTGTAAGGCTTAAAAGGTCTGGAGTCTGGGTATCAGGTAATAATAAAGCCATTTTTAATGATCCAATTCTACATGAGATTTGTAATTTCGAATAATGAGATTCGTTTTGGAAATGAACGATTGTGAGGAACACCAGTTACACGATGCACGGGAATAATTAAATAGAGGATTCACAATGAACACTGAAATTTTCACCGCTTTTTGGAAGCTTTGTTGCTTTCACAGGTTTCGAATGATTTGAGCGGTTGTAGAAAAATCGGCGAATTTATCAAAATAAAAGTGGGAAGGCATTGTTGTCAACGTTACGAAATTTCATAGCCAATCAGATTCGTGCCATTTAAATTTAGTTTATCAAAGAGATGATTAAATTAATAATCTCATTGGGATCATGTAAAAAACTTTAAATTAATATTTAATTCAACCTGTTTTTCAAAAATCATATTGTTTAGTACATGGATTGTAAAAGGAGTTTTTTAGGAGGGTTGAACAAAAAACAATAAGAGTAATCATTGTTAATGCATGTATTTTCCTATCGTGATGATTTCTTTTAATTGGAGTAATATTTTCATATATTTCCATATTTATTTAAGAATAATAAATATTTAAAAGCGTTTTTACAGTATTGCCATTTAAAATTGTGGCACTGCGCTTGCGCAGATGGAACGACTGAATAGACAACCGGTGTTGATCGTGTTGTTATTTGGCGGGCTGGCGTCATCCATACCGGATAAGATTTCAGCTTATAATTTATAAATTTCCATGATAAGGATCCAATTGGGCGCTGGAAACCATGGGAGATAAAGGCGACGCAGGTGAGGCATAACTCGGTTTTAATAATAATAGCGTAAATAGTGTACTTCACAATCTGAGCGTAACCATGTTTTTCCACAGAAACGTTTGACGACGCCGTTGAAGAACGTGTTATCAATGAAGAGTATAAGATATGGAAGAAGAACACACCGTTTTTATACGATTTAGTAATGACCCACGCATTGGAATGGCCTTCCCTAACGGCACAGTGGCTGCCGGACGTTACAAGACCTGAAGGCAAGGATCATTCCATCCATCGACTCATCCTGGGCACACACACCTCTGATGAACAGAACCATCTGCTCATTGCTAGTGTGCAACTGCCCAATGAGGATGCCCAGTTTGATGCATCCCATTACGATAACGAAAAGGGTGAATTCGGCGGCTTTGGATCAGTGAGTGGCAAAATTGAAATTGAGATCAAGATCAACCATGAAGGTGAAGTGAATCGGGCCAGGTACATGCCACAGAATCCCTGTGTCATAGCTACAAAGACACCTTCAAGTGATGTTTTGGGTAAGCACTGCTAGTGTTTAGTTTGCATCTCCATGTGTTGTTGCATGCTTCATGCTTGTGAGTTGTCTTTCAGTGTTTGACTACACAAAACATCCAAGCAAACCAGACCCCGTTGGCGAGTGCCATCCCGATCTGCGTTTGCGCGGCCACCAGAAGGAAGGCTACGGTCTCTCGTGGAATCCCAATCTCAACGGCTACCTGCTGTCCGCCAGCGATGACCACACGATCTGCCTGTGGGACATCAACGCTACGCCCAAAGAAGATCGCGTGATCGATGCGAAAACCATCTTCACCGGCCACACGGCCGTCGTGGAGGACGTCGCCTGGCATCTGCTGCACGAGAGCCTCTTCGGCTCCGTCGCCGACGACCAGAAGCTCATGATCTGGGATACGCGCTGCAACAATACGAGCAAACCGTCGCATACGGTGGACGCGCACACGGCGGAAGTGAACTGTCTCAGCTTCAATCCGTACTCCGAATTTATCTTGGCCACGGGCTCGGCCGATAAAACCGTCGCCCTGTGGGATCTGCGAAATCTGAAGCTGAAGTTGCACAGCTTCGAGTCGCATAAGGACGAAATATTCCAGGTTCAGTGGTCGCCGCATAACGAAACCATTTTGGCTTCGTCTGGAACCGATCGTCGACTGCACGTCTGGGACTTGAGTAAGATTGGTGAAATTCAAACGCCCGAGGACAACGAGGATGGACCGCCAGAATTGCTTTTCATTCATGGTGGTCATACTGCGAAAATTTCAGGTTCGTTTTTCTTTTATATTAATCGAAGTTGGAGAGCTGATTGATGATTCGTTAGTTTCAAATCAGAAACACTTGTTGATTGAAAGCAAAATTCTTTCTGTTCAAGTTTCTTTAGTATTTGTCGCGTGTAGTTTTTGAAGAAACGAAATTGATATCGAATTATCATGTCTGTTCCAGACTTCAGTTGGAATCCGAATGAACCGTGGGTCATTTGCTCAGTGTCTGAGGACAATATAATGCAGGTATGGCAAATGGCCGAGAATGTCTACAATGATGATGACGCCGAGATGGCCATTTCGGACGCTGAAACGCCGGCAAACAACTAATCATTTCCACTCCCAATCTATCGATTATTGTCCGTTGCGTCTCCTTCATCAGTGGTATTAAAACTTTGCGTATTTTAATTCCCCCCCATTGCGTTATTATGTTTATCTTGAGGAAAATGTTATTCAATGCTTGCCAACGAACGGTTGCTGCAAGACGGGGCATCAAAATATATTGTAATTTGTGTATCGATTCATTTATTAATATAATTCAGTAGTCATCATTTTAAATACACGGCGTAATGGCTAAATGATGGTTATTTGCTTACCAGACCGTTTACGATAGCTTCAAACCAGTAAAATTTGAACCCAATTGCGCCCAACACTTGTAGTAATCCTCCTCGAGCTTTTGGCACGTCTTCAGCCCCCATTTGGTCACAGCCAAACCAAGGCAGCTCTCAAACATGAACGCCTACAATAACCAACCATTAATACTGTCTTTTTCATGTTAGATTAGATGTACCTGGGTGTTATCGGCGACGCGGCATGGCTTTAACACTTCGTTAGAGCCGAAATCGAAGCAGTTCTTGTCGGGACCGTGCGGCGTCATGATGCTGTGAAGAGTGGCTCCTCCGGGTCGGAAGCCCTCCTTCTTCGCCTCGTACTGACCGTGGATGAGCCCCATGAATTCGGACATGCAGTTGCGATGGTAGTACGGCGGGCGGAAGGTGTGCTCCTGCACCGACCATCGCGGCGGGAAGATGACGAAATCTGCGATTGCTGTGCCCTTCTTTTCCGATTGACACGTAAGAACGGTGAAGATCGATGGATCCTATTCAAAACAACCCCGCGACTCATTTAGACTATATTTTTGATCTATAGATCTATGCTTACACAATGATCGAAGGAAACCGAGTTGATCACCATGAATTTACTCAGATCGTATTTGTACGGTACGTAGTTTCCATGCCATGCGACCACATCAAACGGACTGTGGTCCTGGTGGCAGGAAAACATGGCGCCTTGATATTTGGAGACAATTTCATACTTTGTGGATTGTATGTCTTCGTAGTGCGCAGACGGAGTGAGGAAATCGCGCGGATTGGCTAAACCATTGGCGCCGATGGGACCCAAATCCGGAAGTTGGAAGTGCTGGCCGAAAACTTCGAGAATATACCCGCGTGTTGGACCGTCAACGGCTATCGCGAAACGCATCCCTTGCTGAATCACGCAGATTTCGTTTGAGGAGACTCGCATTCTTCCGAATTCGGTTTTGATTTCCAAACTTCCAAGTTGCGGTACTATTTTCGAATTAATATTACCTATAATTCCAGCCATAATGAAGATTTTACGTACCAATCAGGAAGTCGCCGTCTGCGTTATAAAAAGCCCGATTCTCCATGGATTTATTACAACTGTAAATGTGAATCGCGAGTCCTTGCTTCATTTTTGGATCCCCAGCACCGCAAATCGTATGCAGTCCTTCAACGAAGTCCACTTGTCCTTCCGGTATATCGAATGGTCTCCATCGCATCTACCAAACATTAAAAAACAATCAGAATATGCATATAATTTTAGTTTTAGTATTTCGAATTTGCGGAACTTACTTGATTCGGATCTGGATGCTGTTCGTCCCAATCATGTGTCAGGAAACCCTTCGGGAACTTCTCGTACGGTCCATGACCCACTGAGGGCCGGATTCGGTACAACCACGAGCGGCGATTCTCCGTGCGAGGTGCGGTAAAAGCGGAACCGGAAAGTTGCTCCGCGTACAAACCGTACGCGCATTTCTGCGGCGAATTCTGGCCTTCGGGCAGCGCTCCCGGACAGCGAGCATCCTCACTCGAGAATTCACTGCCAAAACCCGATAGGTACTGCAAGCAGCAATTGAGCAATTAGCAAATCCACCTCTGACGCCAACGATGCGCTTACTTTAAGTTCCAAGGTAGTTGACATCTTGCGCACGAACAGGCTGTAACTATTTGTCGTCTCCGCGCGCGCGCCGCTTTTAATATCATTATGAAATCTTTCGGAGTCACCTCATGACAACAGCGTTGGAACGTAAACGCAAGGATAATCGGGTAAACAAGAAACGCGCTCATGAAACTTTGTAAACATCATTAGCAATGCTGCGGTGGGATTCGATTCGTTGCCAAGCAACTATCATCTCGGGCGAGTATGCAAATCAGCCTGACACTGGTTTCTAATGTAATCAGCGATAAGTTGGAAACGAGCGCGTTATAATGCGTCGTCGTTCGCCCAAGAAATCTGCCAGATAAAATATGCAGCGTTTAAATATGCCAGCGCGCGTTCGGGGAGAATGAGGAATTTTATTTTCGAATAATTATCAGCGTAGAGAGTCGTTGCTATAAACAATATGCAAATTTCCGAAGGTGGCGTGATTGGATGTTTGTGGAATATTTCAAGAATCGTAGATCGGTTAAGAATATAACCATTTGATTATAAATTAATGATATATTTCATTCAAACATCTAAGATATCGAACAAAATGTAAACAATAATATATGAACAAGAATCGTATTGTAAATAGTACTTTGTTTATGTATGATAATGTAGGTTCTAGCGTAGTTGTTAAATATGAGATATAAACAAAGGAGTCGAAGTTTACAGGGCGCACATACGAATTATTACAATAGTTTAGTTAGTTTTTTTGTCAATTAGAATATTGTTTGTTCCGGTTGCTCATCAGGCTATCAGGCTTCTTATATAATTGTTGCACATGTTTATACGACGTCTTACAACACAAATGCTAGATATTATCGAACTCTACGATTCTAAATTCTCCGGCAAAATCTTCCAATCACCCAATCGATAGCAGTAGAAAGTATATGTATAAAAACGTCGCCAGGCGACATGAAAATCGCTTCGGGCGTTTAAGATACGAATGAATTGAAGAAAACAGCAGAAATGTTAACAAACTGCGGACCAGTCTCATAAACTTAATGATACAGCGTAATTGCAAGCAAACGCGTAAATGAAAAAAATGTTCGTTTGCCTTCATTCGATCAATCCGTGTGTTGCTAACTTCTTACAAACGAATGCTCCCTCCAAATCTGTCAATTAAATCAGTCTTGTGTCGTCATTCATTCGCGGCAATCAACAATTCAAATGCCGTATGCAATCTTAATCAAAATGTTTCAATGTGCGCAATGGTGCAGATTCGAGAATATTGTTGCTGCATCGCTTACATATCGCTAGGCAACAAATTTCGTACATCTTAGAATATCCTGCGTTGATTACATATTTATTGTAGTAGTATTGCTTGCAATTTAGAATAACTATTTCATTGTGATGATAGCATGGCAAATGATTGCGCGCAGTCCGGTGGTGTTACGATGCGTTCTAGAAAGCAAATGACGATTGTTGCTTACGATAGAGAAACATATGGACCCTGTCGCATCGCATTTTGCAGCAAGCACAATACTGCATTCTGGAATAAGGTGTCGTGTATTGATCGATCCGATACGATCGCCAAATGAATGAGAACGCACAGATTAGTAGTCGATAGTTAGGATTTTAATTTGAACACATATGATACTGTCATACATGTATTTTTCATCATTCTAGTATACGTAACTGAAAGTTGCGGTCTTCCCACAGTATGCGCATCGTTTATGAATTATTACTTGTAAGCATTATTTAGTACTTTAGCAGCGTACGCTCCGCGCGCCTTGAATCGTTAATCTACGAGGCGAAAATTATAGCGAAATTATTCGACACAATGAAGAAATCAACCCTCTTCGCGCACCCTTGCAACATTGCTTACAAAAATTGAAATCGTCCGCCAGCGCGGGCGAATAACAAGTAAAAAACAAGTACATATAATACACAATTGATGTTAGTTATCCAGTGAGCGTACAATACACGTTACGTGAATGGGTGGTATTCGGAAAGAATTGCCAATCATTGATTTACGCTACAACTTTTTTAATGCGTGTTCCATCACTTGCTCAAATCGTACGTCATAATTATTTGAAGAAGTTTGTTCGTTCCATGTGGCTTTGAATCGTTGTCGCTCTTCTATGCGACGCGAGTACTACCAAGCAGGGGACGAACAAACTTTACAAATCTCTGAATCAATATCCGCCAAATAGTTTGTCGAATGTACATGATTGTGTGGTTTATTTTCCGGTTCCTTCTTACGTTAATATAAATTAGGTTTTAGTAAATACAATCAATAAGTGCTTATAATCTTAATTAATAATGCGTACGATTAATTTAGCACGAAAATTTATAGTGGATCATTCGCAATGGTCGGTATGAAACATTTGCGGCCAGATTGCTCGCTCACCAATGACGCTAACATAAGAATCTTCTCTAATTAGTTTAGTGTATTCGCTTAACACGTGGTTGCTCAAATAATTACAATATTGGGCTGCCCCCTCATCGAGTAGCATCATCGTACGATAATCTCTAACGGATCCATTTACTTTATACAAAAAAGTTCGTGTATTCGCAGCCTACGCAAGACAATCTTATTATAATATGTTTTGCCTTAGTTATGTTTTTCCTCAGTATCATAATGCATCAAGATTGCAGATAACATCATATCATGTATTCATTGTTGGTATAAAGTTGTTGTTGCGGCCTGAACCGCGAACGCAACGCACAAGTCACGGGAAAAAAGGGCGCCCAAAAACTGCTTAAAGTACGGCTGAAATGACTTGTGCTTGCGTTTCGCGCGGTTGAGGACTTCGACAACGCCATGGAAATTGATCCCCGGGGTTATCAGTGTGGACACTCATCTGTTTGCCGAATTGCACGACATAATTTCATACCATTATCTACTACAATTTCCGATTGTGGCGCATTTGTCTCTTAGTGTCGCTTGGTAAAACAATTACAACAAAACAAAAGGATTCCGAATACAATCAAACGCAGAGCACTTGCAAAAACATGTAAAGAAAGTAGTGTTGTATTTAACGAACGCATTTTCCATTTATTTCTTTCATCAAATGCAAAGCACACGTCGTTGAAATAGTTTTTTTACTGCCTTCTTCTTCCGCTTTGATTGTAAATAGTCGCCGAAACGAGATGAAAATTGTAGAATATTAAATAGGTGTGTTTTGTTTTGTTCTGCTTGAAGTTTTCGAAGATGAGTGAAATAAAGAAAAGAATATAGCGCAGTATAAAGGTAAATATAAAGAATTCTTTTAACACGCAACACAACACACACACGTTACTTGAATGGCTATGCAATTGTGTAAACATTCGCTTAATTTTCCTTCCCCAATCAATTCTATACGTTGCTCCGCTTCTTCCTACGGATTTTTTGTGTTTCGGTCGTAGTTGTATTATTTTAGAAGTAGAGGTTGTGTAGTGTTTTCTTTGTAAATGTAAATTATATAGTTGCTTAAAGAAAATAATCTGGTGTCCGGCGCGTCACGTGTGGCTCGCCGCGTCTCGGTGCTGGATCAAACTGCAAGCTGCGAACAAGAGAACAAAACGTTGTAATTATATCGAACTTAACCACCGAAACGATAATATGTATGCTTTGACAAATCGGTTTCATTGTAGGTCATACTTTCTTGGTATCATACATCTCATATTTCCATCATGAGCCGCTACTAAAAGCATTACTCATTGTTACTTTTAAATTTCAGTTGCAACGAAGTTTTTGAAACAACAAACAACTAGACATGGCAATCTACAATGGATCGGATTTCAAAACAATCCACTGATTGTATGATCAAACGGATCATCTTGTTATTCTTGGAACATCTGCATTTGATACTTGCATGCAAAAATGACTGCCACATCGATTTCAATCATGCATTAGCCATCTGAATGGATACAGCGATTCTACGATGCGCCAAGCACTGAACTCGAAGCGAGGAAACTCTCAGCAGCAGGTGATGTAGTGAATACAAGTGCAAGAAAAGCAATCGGTACTTACAATGAATACTTTAGGGCATCGTCTAGTTCCATAATGGCGGCTTGATTACCGCACCGGTAGCAGTAATTGGGCGCACTGAAAATCGTGACGACGTTGCGATCGTGACACCAATTGTAACCTTCCATGACAAGCTGATGGGCGCGCGAGACTAACGTGAGGCCGTTCGAGTGATTAAATGTCTCTGATATATCCTGGCCGAACGTGTAGCCGGCGCCACGCGGAGATATTCCCCAGCCGCCGCGATCGTCCGGGTCTGACCACAGCAGGTCGCACATCGGGCCTTCGTGCGGCACCTAGGACGCAGAAAAACAGCAGTTACAATGAGGAATCGCTCATGGAGGATGAGGCTATGAAGGTGAGGGGTGTGCTTACTTCCTGCAGGCGATCCAACGCCCTGATGTGATCTAGCGTGTCGATGCTGGGGCTGAGGCCGCCGTGCAAGCAGAAGATTTGTCCGTCGACGAGAGCAGTCAGGGGTAGATAGTCGAAAAGGTCGGTGAAGAATTTCCATACGTTGGCGTTGCCGTACTTCCTCAGGCATTCGTCGTAGAAGCCGTACACTTGTGTGATTTGGCGCGACTCGTGGTTACCGCGCAATATTGTGATCCGCTCCTTGTACCTAACTTTGAGCGCGACGAGCAGCGTGACCGTCTCCACGGAGTAGTATCCCCTGTCGACGTAGTCGCCCATGAAGAGGTAGTTCGTGTCCGGACTCCGGCCGCCTATTCGGAACAACTCCATGAGATCGTGGAACTGGCCGTGCACGTCGCCGCAGACCGTCACCGGGCATTTCACTTCTTGTACGTTGCATTCCTTCGAGAGGATCTCCTTCGCCTGGGCGAGAAACAGACGCGCATTAGATGCGAGAACAGATGATGATGGATGGATGATGCGAGCGGGCCAAATCGCCGCAATGAATCACGCACGCATCTAGTTCATAGTGCACACGTACGTGCACTACCAACTAGATGGGCGCTAGGACGGACCCCGGGGACGGTGCAAGTTGGAAAATGGGCGAATTGCGAGCGCTTACCTTTTCGCATAGCGTTTTCACTTGGCTTTCTGTGAGCTGTTTGCAATCGTTTAGCTGTTCAATCCACTGATCGAGTTCCTTGCACACTGCTTTATCGTCCATGCTTGCTTCGATCTGATCAAATGTGTTTTAGTATTTAGTTCAGCTTGCTGCTCGGGGATCGGCGGGCGGCTACTCGCGCAAGCCGTTTGCGTGAATTACAAGCGCGAAACAATGCACGTACTCGCTGTGCAAGGGTGAAGCGCTTCTTCGCCCTTCGTTGTTCGGGCGCACTGCTCGTTATTCACCAAAGACTCACAAAATGGGTAAAATGGCCGACGGGCCGCAAACAGCTAGCACTCGCTCGTTGATGACGTCACGCGCCGACACGATCGACAATGCGCAGTTGTCGCTTATTCGCCGCGCTCGTCGGCGTCCAACTCGACCGCTTGGAGCACTCCGCGCGTACGCCTTGAATTGCGCCGAATGTGGACTTCGCCTCGTGCGCCAATAATAGGCGAACTTTTTATCGATACAGCAGCTTGCTGCCTGCTGCACGTGCAAATGGACAAGTTTATTCGCACGCGAATCAGCTAGCCAACCGCTAGTTCCAGCCACTCGATCACTCGAATGGCGCCACTAGTACGCTTGTTGTGTAAACGCGGCGTGGGACTCGATGCGTTATAATTTGCTGGAGTTGATCAATTATGACTATTGCACGCTATAAAACATTGGCAAACACAATTGCAACATACAATCGACTCAGTTTTTAATTATTCCTCACATGCAGTTCCGTACAACTGTGTTTGCTATTGATTTCCTTCGGGTTTCTTCGTAATGCGCAGTTTGAATGTGCTAAAGCGCGCGCAATTTCGAATAACGTAACCCCTCTTCTGGCCAACAGGAAGCAGCAGAGTCGAGGCATTTGAATGTTTGAAAAATGTTTGTAATTATGTAGTTTGCTTAATTAGTGTTCTCGTTCAAAGCGTTTGCGGCCCAACAGCGTAACTTGCGAGTATTTCTTTCTTACCTTCGCATTGCTTCCATCCGGGTGTAACGCATGTGTTGGTGTTGGTGCTGTTGCAGGAGGTGCAGCAAACATCGGCGGCATTTTAAGAGGCGCAAAAACGTTTTTAATAATATTTAATTGATTCCGCATATGCCGAAATGAATGGTCGCAATTTTTGTCCTGCTGTCATCTGAACGAAAATGATTGATGATGAGGTGGCATTTTGTTGATGTGCCTATTTGACATGCGAATCAATTCAGTGGAGATGGCGCACATTTTTGCGCATTCATCAACCAGCAGAATGTTATTGCAAATTTAGTGCCATAAAACTTTTCGCGATGAACAATTTGAACGGAAACGTAACATGCGCAGTTCAAAGCAGCCATACAACCCGCCCGTCGTCGAAGAAGCCCGATCGCCAGCTTCGAGCGCACTCGTGCGGGAGATTTCTTTACTCCCTCTACGGCTGCGTCAACCTTGTCAAATGTCATTTTGTTTAGCAACGGACATGTCAAAATTGTTCGTGCTAGTGAATGTGTGGAAAGCAAGTGTGGACAAACCGCGATTGTTAAAAATGCGGATTATTTGGCAATATAATGCGTTGTAACGCAACGTAGTTCGTTTGGTGCGTGTTCTGTTGTTGTGTTTGGTCGCGCGGCGTGTGCGCCAGGCGGAACGCGTTCGAAATTTGCGCGACGCAGCAAGGGCTAGAGGAAAATGGTCGATCAGGATTGCGGCGACGAGGCGCGCGAGGCGGACGAGCGGCTGAATGAAAACAATGCGATATCTGCGCTGCCGATCAGCTTCTCGGAGGACCGACACCTGGAGCCGATCGCTGGAATGCCCTTCGAGACAGAGAAGTGGCGAATGACTGAGCGGGTAACAACATAAATACACCCTATGCGGTCGCATTCTCGCAGGCTGGTGCATGCGGGCGAGTTGCATTGCAGCTGGCAGACATAACCTGCATTTCAAAACATGCGCCACAGCATTTTTCGTTTGCTTCTTCATTCATGCAATGGAATTCTTGCAATTTCCAGATGAAAACCGTGAGCGTTGCGCTCGTTTTGTGCCTCAACGTCGGCGTCGACCCCCCGGACATCGTCAAGACGCAACCGTGTGCACGTCTGGAATGCTGGATAGGTAAATTACTCATTACGCTAGATCCATAAGCTGCAGCATGTTTTATTTACGCCTTCAGGTTGTTTACATATAATTCACACTAGGGGTATGCTTGTACTGTTTACTTGATGAAATTATGGAATCCTTTGGTACAATAATGGTCTGCTACTGGGCCAATATTGAATAATGAGTTGTGGCATCAAATTTGAAGATTTGAGTAATTGACTAGCAAATCATAACAAATGCTTTTATAAATTTGAGCGAACTTAGATTCAGCAAGTAATTTGCTATGATTTCTCCAAAGGGTACCTAAATTTAATATAAAAACAGGATATTTTTTGCATTAATTGTACTTTGTTGGTAGGCAACCCAGTTTACTGCTTGTGATTTGAACGTCGAACGCGATTGAAAATCTGCACGAGACGATTAAGAAGACCGGGAGAATTCGAGTTCGTTTTAAGTTGCTCAAAAGTACGATATCGAAATGACTGCAACTACGTGTGCGTGAATTGAACGATGAAACTGTACTCGTCGGATGCGATATCGGTAATCAAGAAATTGCGCGCTGCTGAACGCGCGAATCGACTGAAATTTCGTTGAATATTCCGTAGTGTATGAGTTCCTTTTTGTATTCTTATGGCATGTTTCTAACAGACGTTAGGAAACGATGAAAGAGGTCATTTTAAGGGGGCAAAATCTTGATAGAAATGAAGGTTGATTATTCAATGCTAATTTGTCATATCAGGCTGAATTTAAATGAATATTTTAAGTCGCTATCATATCCTCTTTTATTAAATGATGTTCAGTCAACCAGGTGGTTGTGGATGCCACCCTTTAATATGTCTAGACTTTAGACCTGTCTGAAGGGGGCCTGATGAAAAGAATTAAAAGGAACCTGTCGCGCATTGTGCAACAAGGGTTGGGTTTGGTATTTGGGTCAGGAACTTGCAAGGGGGACTTGTTTGCGTACATATCAATAGGCGCTATTGTGCTGCACCATACTCATTCTGTTTGTCCTCAGATCCATTAGTCCTCTCGCCGGCGAAGGCCTTGGAGGCGATCGGCGCCAACCTACAAAAGCAATACGAACGCTGGCAGCCGCGCGCGCGCTACAAGCAATCCCTCGACCCCACCGCCGAAGAGGTGAAGAAGCTGTGCACGTCGCTGCGGCGCAACGCGAAAGAGGAGCGCGTGCTCTTCCACTACAACGGGCACGGCGTGCCGAAGCCGACCGACAACGGGGAGATCTGGGTGTTTAATAGGGTAGGGCTGCCCACGGGGCGTCATGCGTACGAGCCTAATTGCTGCTTCACGTTGCAGTCCTTTACGCAATATATACCGTTAAGTATATACGATTTGCAAACGTGGATGGGCGCGCCCTCGATCTACGTGTACGACTGCTCCAACGCCGGCATCATCGTGCACTCGTTCAAGCAGTTCGCCGACCAGCACAGCCGCGAGTACGAGCAGGATCGGAGCGCGCTGGCCTCGCCGCCCTCCTTCCAATCGTGCATCCAGCTGGCGGCGTGCGACACCGGCCAGGTGCTGCCCATGAACCCCGACCTGCCCGCCGACCTCTTCACCGCCTGTCTGACCACGCCGATCAAGGTCGCGCTGCGGTGGTTCGTCATGCAGTCGACGAGCAAACTAGTGCCTAAGGTCACGATGGACCTGATCGACAAGTAAATTCCACCACTCAATCATTCCCAACATGTAGATATAATGTGCGACCTTTTGGCTTGCAGAATTCCCGGACAAATTGCCGACCGACGGACGATGATCGGCGAACTGAACTGGATCTTTACGGCGATCACTGATACGATCGCGTGGAACACGCTGCCACGCGACTTGTTTCAGAAGCTGTTCCGGCAGGACCTGCTGGTCGCGTCGCTCTTCCGGAACTTCCTGCTGGCTGAACGCATCCTGCGTTCGTGTGATTGCACGCCTGTTTCCAGCCCGGCGTTGCCCCCCACGTACCAGCATGGTATGTGGCAGGCGTGGGACCTGGCCCTCGATCTCTCCCTCGGGCAGCTGCCCGGAATTTTAGAAGAGGGGAAGAAGTTCATTCATTTGCCCTTTTTTGAGGAGCAACTCACCGCGTTTCAGGTCTGGTTGGAGCTGGGCTCCGAGGAGCGTAATCCCCCGGAACAATTGCCCATTGTACTGCAGGTGCTTTTGAGTCAGGTGCATCGTATGCGGGCATTGGAGTTGCTCGGGCGATTTTTAGATTTGGGACCTTGGGCTGTGAATCTTGCCCTCAGCGTTGGCATCTTTCCATATGTCCTGAAACTTTTGCAAAGCTGCGCCAAGGAGTTACGCCCTCTTTTAGTCTTCATTTGGGCGAAAATCCTCGCTGTTGACAACGTATGTATCTGATGCTTGCAAATAATTTATGTATTAACATTTGTTTCGTTTGAAACGCAGACATGCAAAGCCGATTTGGTCAGGGACAAGGGTCACACGTATTTCTTATCAGTGCTGCAAGATACAACAATTTCGGTGAGCAATTGATTTCGTAATAGCATTTATTCCACATAATTTTGCACAATGTACGACTAACTAGTAAATCTGACTATTCTAAATCGGTCGTTACATGTAATTGCAATTAAATTAAAACCGCAACATTCTAGTCCGAACATCGTACACAAGCCGCTTTCGTCCTAGCTTGTATCGTGAACGACTTCGAAGATGGCCAGGAAGCAGCCTTCCAAGGAGCCCTCGTGTCGATCTGCCTGGAGCAGCTCGACGACAAATCCCGACAACTACGACAATGGGTCGCCATCTGTTTGGGCCGATTATGGGATCACTACGAGAACGCGCGCTGGACCGGCGTTCGTGACTCCGCGCACGAGAAACTCTACCTTCTCCTGAAGGACCCTTGGCCGGAAGTAAGCACCCACTCGACCCACACATCCACCACATTCTCTAAACGCTTTGATTTGATGACAGGTACGAGCATCGGCCGTGTTCGCGTTGGGTACATTCATCAATTCGGTGCGCAACCGAACAGAGCACTCCAAGAACATCGACCACAGCGTCGTGATGACGCTGGTGAATTGCGTCGTACATGATATGAGCCCTCTGGTGCGTAAAGAACTCGTCGTCGCGTTGCAGTGGTTCGTCCTGGCGTTCGAGCGCTCCTTCCTCACGCTGGCGATGCAGGAGGCGAGCAAGGAGGGCAACCACACGCTACCACTGGGAGGTATTGATCTGCGACGCGTTGGAAGTCGCGACAGGTTGCGCGTCATGTCCCCAGATCACGTCGACGCCGCCGCAGATCGCCTGAAGCGCGTCAACTCCAGCTCCTCGATCAGCATCATGGGGTATCCGATGATCCTGAATCATGGGTATACGGGCAGCTTGGGTACGCTGACTGGTTTGAGCTCGATCTACGTGAAGGTGTGGAGTGCGCTGTCGACGCTTGACAGTGACCCGCACTGCGATGTCGCTGATCTTGCTGGAGTCATCATTACATATATTCGTAATCAGATCAAGAAGGATTGCGGGGATGTACGGCTTATTTCTAGCATTAGTTTGCCGCCTAGTCCGAATCGAAGTTCCTATTTGAGCGAGAGCCCGCCGAAGGCTGAAATTACAAGGTTGAAGTAAGTTGAAAAGAAATCATTACGAAGTTACATGTATAAATCATCGTTATGTAGAACAATTTGCATGCGATCGAAAGTAATTGTTATTTGGTTGGATTTGTTTGGAGATTGGCATGTTTGTTGTTTTCGTTTCAGATTGAAGTCGAAATCCAAGTGCTTAACAATCAATGAAGAAGACACAAGAAGGAAGCCATTAATATCAACTGATTTTATAAAATGGGCGTGTAAGCGTTTTGCTCAGCCAGTGATGAAGGAAAAGAATGGGGATGTTGAATCGAAAGATTACTACAAACGAGAATGGCGATACTTAAGGTAAAACTGAAGGAGTTATGTCATTTTGTTGCTTTAACGATATTTTTCGGTGCCATTTAGAAATTGCGCGATACGAGATGACGCTAAAGAAGAACAAGAGCGTGCTGCAGATTCACGCTTGGAATCGCAAGTCTTCAACACACGCACCCAGGTGCCGCCATCAATCGTGCAATTCCACCCGTACGAACAGCAAATCGTCGTCGTCGGCAAGGATACATTCGGCGTCTGGGATTGGGGCACCGGCGCCAAACTGTACCAATCACCCGTACCCAAAATGCGCCAGGCATTTCCACCACGCATCACAAGCATCGACTGGGTGAACGCACAGGACCTAGCTTTATTCATGACCGGCTCCGACGACGGCACCGTCAAACTGTACAAACCGGTGCAGTCGAACCTGCAGTTGATCACTGCCTGGCATGCACACAGCGACTTAGCAATGGCGAACAAATTCGGCAATCCTGAAGGTACGTCTCGACGAAGAAGATCCCCATTTGTATGCAATTTCATCCCTGATTTTCGTATGCCTTCAGCAGTGACCAGCGGCCTGATGCTCACATGGGAACAGTACACGCAGACTGTGATAACGACGGGGGACACGCGCGTGCTGCGCTTCTGGGACGCGAAGCGCGAGCTGAAGCTGTACGACCTGCCGACGGGCGCCGACTGCTCGGTGACGAGCCTCGATTCGTCGTACAGCAGCATCGGGTACGAGCTGGACCCGTACCTGCCGACGTACGACTACAGCGACGGGCTAACGATGAACCTCGCCGAGGCGGACGTCTTCCACAAGCCGGAGCAGCACGGGCTGGTCTCGATCGGCTGCGCCGACGGAAGCGTGCGCGTCTTCGACCGGCGATGCTCGCCGTGCGACGCCCGGGTGAGGCTCTGGCGGGACCACAACTCGCCCGTGATCGGCGTCCAGCTGCGCGGCCCCAAGATCGTCAGCGGCAGCACGTCCGGCGACATGAAGATCTACGACCTGCGCAATTCGTCCTCGTCGCCGATCAGCCTCCCGCAGTTCGCCGTCTCCAACACGATGACGGCGTTCGCCATCCACCGAAAGGCGGACACGATTGCATGGTATACATTTTATCCATCCTTTATTGACTCGCGCAATGGCATTACTTAACTGAGTTGTTATTTTGCAGCGGCTACGCGAATCAAATGATCAGCATCTTCAATTTGCACGGGAAGCCTCTGAACGTTATACGCTTCTATGAAGGCTTTATGGGCTATCGCATCGGGCAGGTCGCCTGTCTCGCCTATCATCCGTACAAAGTTGCCTTGGCGACCGGCATGAACGACTCGTCGATTAGCGTATACTGTCTAGACAATCGCAGATGACACTCGGATGTCTTTAGATACTAATTAGGTGAGTTCGTGTAAGTAAACAAAATGCACATATTTGGGTCTATAGAGAAATAGCTAGGGCAGTTTCAAAACACACGCGAATATTCTAGAAGGTAATGCGCAAATGAAATCACAAGCGAATGCATCAATCTCGCGAAAAGTATCAATGCAATCTTGACCCGGAAATTGTTTCGATTGGTCCTTCTTTGTGGGTGGCCGCTCATGGTAGGCAATTCTGATTGATTGTTCTATCAGCAAAAATGCAATATGAATTTTACATTTTCGTGGCTCTCTTGCCGCTCCTCGTATCGTGATAAACGATTTATTGATTTTTTTTACCTGCCACGCCCAATGCAATATAAATTATACATTATTCTTCTACGATATTCCTTCAATATACATATGAGGGCATGATGATAGGGCAAATGCTTTCCACATATTTACGATGCCAATGGAAGAATTGGCTTAACAGGCAACCTTTTAATGCAACTTTTTAATCACATATAACACACACCCGCAAAACATAGTTTCCGCTGCGAAATATGATAGGAAGAATATATGCCAGATCAGGTTTAATGTGCATTTATGATGTGTTTCTAAGCGATTTACAATTCTTATTATTGTTTATTTTTCTGCACCATCTGATTATTTTCACATACTATATATATTGTTTTTATTTTATATTATTTGAATGATGGTTGTTTATTGATTTATATTTGAGGATTGTTGAGATTTACGTCATTTTATGATATTAACAATGGTAACAAATACAGAAAATATATTGTAATTATTAACGACGACAAAATGTATATTACGAATTAATTGAACGAGTGTAAGAAACAAATTGGGGAAGCAAGCAAGGTGTATCGCAATAAGTCCATCTGCAGAATAGCAATTCTAAAGTACTGAACGAAATGAAGGAACGGTTGATGGATAGGATATCATGTGTATATATATAAATAAATTGTTCTGTAAATTTTGATTTGGCTTGTTATCCAATTGCGTCTGTGCACGAAACTTCTCGCAAATTGTTTTCGCATTTATTACGAATAGATATGATTATATATATACATATGATATGTAGGATGGCGAACCAGAGAACTAGTTAATGACTGCACTTATTAATGTCGATTGTGCCATATACACATGTAACAATTATATTTTGTAGGTATAGTAATTAATTATGGACATTATTAATTTCTTCAAAATCGAAAAAATGACGTATTATGCAATTTCTGTATAGAATGTACACATTACTGACACACAAACCACGGTGCGCTTTGTCGCTTTGTTATTATACGATTAAGTATAAATATTGATTAAAATTTCTATTGTTAGGTTACACTATAAGGACAATGTTATTAATTATTTACAATAATCACACAATTCACATCTGCAAATTGCTGCATTTATTTAATCAAGTAGTTTTTCAATCTTGACTATGAAACGTAATTTCGTTTATTTCTCTGCCTATTTCGTTATTGACAAAAACAAACTTTGTAGAATTTTTAAAAAGTTGCTTAACTGGTTGCCTACCGTGAAGTCCATAACTTGAAAAATTATTAAATGCTTTATTCGACACGAGGGGCGCTGCAAGCGGATCATTCAAGTAAAATGGAATGCATGAACGCCGTCCATAAATGAAACAATTTCTGAAAAACAGTGCGAATTTAACAAATAATTTGCTTTCAATTTAATAATGAACATTGAAGTGTGTGTTACGATCAAGAAATTTAACTGTTATGTGTACTTTGTTTGATTGAGAACATTCAACATATGTATATGATTTCATCCATTTATGTTTGGTTCCAGTGACTGGCATAAAATCAGCAGCGCCGTGGAAGCGAACAAAAGCTAGCGCAAACATCAAAGTGAGGTTAGGTGTAAAAAAAATTTGCTTGTAACGTAGCGGCACAGAACAGTTTATCTCGTCCAGTTAATTAATATCGTGAAATCAGAAGAAAAATGCCGGACCATCTTGGAGATGATATGCGTAAAGTGAAGCAAGACGATAAGGAGAAGGAAGAGAAAGAAATTAAATGTAAGTGGCCATTTGTCATAGGTATGTGTCCCAGTTGATGACATTCGTTTTTCCATTGTTGTAGCGTTGGACGAGGGCGATATTCATTTATTGAAGACCTATGTAAGTGTTTAAACCTTTAATTTGTTTTAATATCTAGTATTTTGTACTTTGGAGAACTAAATGTTGTCTGCTATAGGGCCAAGGGCAATATACAAAAACGATTAAGAATGTTGAGGAGGATATCCAGACCATAATCAAGCGAGTGAATGAGTTGACTGGCATCAAGGAATCTGATACTGGTCTTGCTCCACCTGCATTGTGGGATCTTGCTGCTGACAAACAAACATTGCAAAATGAGCAACCCTTGCAGGTTGCTAGATGCACCAAGATCATCAATGCTGATACAGATGACCCAAAATACATCATCAATGTCAAACAGTTTGCCAAATTTGTTGTTGATTTGGCAGATTCTGTTGCACCCACTGATATAGAAGAGGGCATGAGAGTGGGGTGAGTATCAAATGGGAATTTATTGCAATGGTTTACTAATTGTTTTTTTTTCTTTGCTCTCTATAGTGTTGATAGGAATAAATATCAAATTCATATTCC
Source organism: Aleochara sp. GC000083 (assembly GCA_030264555.1). Classification (NCBI taxonomy): domain Eukaryota; kingdom Metazoa; phylum Arthropoda; class Insecta; order Coleoptera; family Staphylinidae; genus Aleochara; species Aleochara sp. GC000083. The sequence goes on from JARJDZ010000412.1 coordinate 57,582, forward strand.
ATTGCCACCAAAAATTGATCCAACTGTCACAATGATGCAGGTTGAAGAGAAGCCTGATGTCACCTATAGTGATGTTGGTGGATGCAAGGAGCAGATCGAGAAACTGAGAGAAGTTGTTGAAACTCCACTGTTACATGTAAGTTATTTCTTATTGCAATTTTACTATTTCACTGCTTTATGGTTGTGTTTGTGTTGGATTCTTATTCAATTTACTGAATCTGATCTTCATAATTTGTTTCCATTTTGTATTTTTGGGGCATTTGGTAGATATTGCATATTTTATTTTGGAATATGGTTGGGATTTTCTTGACGTTTCGATCTTTTGATAGGGATGTAAGGTTAAAATCTTGTTGTAATTAATTTGCGCTCTTCTTGGAGTTTAATGTCGATTCCAGGACTGGAAGTTTTCCGCATATCGTTATCATCACATGAATAGGTTTGTGCGATCTTTTAAATAACGTGTCTTTTATACTTCTGTAAGCAAATATTTTGATCATCAAATTCAGCTTTAGTAGGATGTTATGAGGGTTTAGAAGGGCTGGGATGTTACCTATCTATCCATTTTTATTTGAAACATTTTCTTGGTTGTCAAAACTTATCAAATTGAAATTGAGTAGGTACAGCATCCATAGTTTTCACTCTGGACGTTTTTTTTTTTGGGTCGGTATCTGCCGATAATCTGGAGTTGCTACACACTCTTAACGACCAATTTTCAACTTTTTCATAGTATTTTTAAATTTACTCGACAAACGCCTAGTTATTTCTGATTGGTCTGGTTTTTTGGTTCGTATTTGTGACAATTGTTATTCATGCTTGATGTGAATCAAGTTTGAGAGTATTCCAACATTTGAATATTTCTATTTCATGCATGATCTGGGCAACATTAAAAAAACACCTCGCGTTAAATTCTTGGCAATAATCCATTCAATTGAACTTTACTCCTGTTTTCTGTATTCTTGCAAATCAAAAGTCTATTCAATATAATTACAGCAACATTCAACAATAATTACAAACATTCAAAGATGTAAAAAAGTAAAACATCAAGTCTTATTTAATTAAATGAATAAATTCATGCATGATTTTAATGAGGAACTTGAATTGAATGGAAAATGCCTTCATCTTCTCGAGTTGCGCGCCATGGGCGCTCCGAATATATGCACTATTGAGGTGACCGCACTGACTAATTACATCAAACGACCTTTTCCAATCTTCTTTAAATGTCTGCGGCCCGCGTTGTAAAATACTAATGCATGCTTGAACTCGTATTTGAGTGACTTTAATGAGCGCGGCTATTAAATTGTTGAAATCTACTACGTTAACATAGCTGGCAGCAACCACCACTACTGCGTGGCTCACCAGCCAGTGGAAACGTTTGAGATCATCTCCTTTTCCATTGACCCAATTCCTCCTACTTCGGAGGCAGACGCGGCGCGTACCGTTCGCGAGCATAGTTACCTCCGTCGGCCCGTTGTCCACTTACACACGTGCGCGGCATTGGAATCGGCTGGGGCCGCGCGCGCTCCTCGAAAACGTGCTCGCCGCCGTCTTGTTTCCTTCCTTTCTCTTCCGTCTCGCGCACCGCACTTGCTCGAATCACAGCTATGTTGCCCTCCTTTCGCCCAAAAAGCGTCGTCGACGTGCCGTGCCTCGGCAATGTACTACTTCTCGCGAGTCGCGGGCCGCCTTTCTTTCTCCCATCGGACGCGCCGAGCTTCGCGCTCCTTGGCTCGGATGGGCCGTTGTGCGTGGCACGCGCTTCTTGCCTCTTGTGTGATTCTCCTTCTTGTGCCCACAATCGAGTAGCTGCCACCACCTCTTCGCCACACCACATCGCACTTTTTCGTCGCCTCCAGCGAGGCCTCTCGCCGTCTTCAGGTGTCCGACGCATTCCTTCCTCCCCCTCCTTCCACCCGTTGACCCAATTTCCTCCTCGACGACGACGACGCCCGTAATAACATGCTGGTCGTAAATTACAACCGGGTTGGATTTCCTGTAGCCAATGTTACCTCACTAATCATGGGTTTTCTGCTTCCAGCCGGAGAAGTTCGTCAAGCTGGGCATCGAGCCGCCGAAGGGCGTCCTCCTCTTCGGCCCGCCGGGCACCGGCAAGACGCTGTGCGCTCGCGCCGTCGCTAACCGCACCGACGCCTGCTTCATCCGCGTCATCGGCTCCGAGCTGGTGCAGAAGTACGTCGGCGAAGGCGCCCGCATGGTGCGCGAACTGTTCGAGATGGCGCGCTCGAAGAAGGCCTGCTTGATCTTCTTCGACGAGATCGACGCCATTGGTGGCGCGCGCTTCGACGACGGCGCCGGCGGCGACAACGAGGTGCAGCGCACCATGCTGGAGCTCATCAATCAGCTGGACGGCTTCGATCCGCGCGGCAACATCAAGGTGCTGATGGCGACCAACCGTCCTGATACGCTCGATCCGGCGCTGATGCGTCCCGGTCGCCTCGATCGCAAGGTCGAGTTCGGCCTGCCCGACCTGGAGGGCCGCTCGCACATCTTCAAGATCCACGCGCGCTCGATGAGCGTCGAGCGCGACATCCGCTTCGAGCTGCTCGCCCGTCTCTGTCCGAACTCCACCGGCGCCGAAATTCGTTCGGTGTGCACCGAGGCGGGCATGTTCGCCATCCGGGCGCGCAGGAAGGTCGCCACCGAGAAGGACTTCCTGGAGGCAGTCAACAAAGTCATCAAGTCGTACGCGAAATTCTCCGCCACTCCAAGATACATGACCTACAACTAATTCTTCTGGTATCATCTTTTACATTCTAAATTTTCAATAATTTCAGCAAATTTATTAATTACATCCAAGTCCTCTGCCCGAACGGATTGAATGTATTACCAATGACGTTGCTACGTCTTCTACTCAATTATTAAATCCAATTCGTATTCTAGTTCCTACCGTTGATGACTGATTGAGTACGCAGGAAGTTTGGGAAGTATTATTGTTAGTATCGAGTCTTTTCAACGATTTACTGCTTAGAATTAGCGAACAAAATTACGAATTTAAAAGCTGGTGCGTCGCTTTGTGCGTGCAATGATGCACAGCAGCCACTCGATGAAGATGTACACCAGATTGAGTCCAGTGTAGATCTCGTAGACGATCGGCAGCCACTCGTTCGTAACAATAATGTAGTAATTGTGCGGAATGCGATATTTGCGTTCGATTTCCCGGCGCTGCTCCAAGCATTCCTCGTCCAGCTCGAGTAGGCATTTGATTAGCGTCAGCGGAACGCCGAGCAGCAGCAATGCGGTCGTCAGGACGAGATTGACGAGGCGCACTTTCACGCCGAGACATAGTGGGAACAGCAGAACAATGCTGAAGCAGTTCAGGAAGGCGAATGTCACAATGAGCGTACCAACGACCGTGCAGTAGTGATAGCACATCAGCTCCGTCATGAATCCCACGAAGCACGCATTGCTTACTCCGGGTATCTACGACACGAATGCTCACATGACGGACGTCGAAGCCGATAATGACAGGTACTCACGATTTGCAGAGCCTTGATTATTTGAATCGCCGTCTTCGTGGTTATAAACCATTTGAGCTTTTTGCACATGATGCGCCCAATCAAGATAGTCCCCGCTGCATAGCGTCAATCGCGTGCGTTTCAGTGTCAAATCAGTGACATTCAAAAGTGCAAAAAGCCAGTTATCACGCTACACGCAAAACTGACGCAATCGATAAATTTGCTCCAGCATTTTCTCGCCCAGAAATGCAATCACGCTGAGAAGCAGCCCAAGCGACCATAATATCAACGTGCCTTGAATGTGATTGACGTTAATTTCTTGCAATTCGTCAACTTCGCGAGATGTAATCCGCATGTAGTCTTCCCGAGTCGATGGGCCCTAGAAAATCATTTGTCATTCCTATTGGCCAAACAAATCCTGAAGGACAGAAATACTTCACTAGCCCATTTTATCATGAGCCCCGTTCCCCATAGAGATGTAACGAATTCGTTGAGAAAGACTCGGGTTGATCGCTCCTTATACCCGTTCACGTACATCGGTGAACGTTTCTTTTCGGGCAACATTTTTAATCCATTAATATCGAAACCGCGCTTCTCGAACACATCTGAAATCAGATATCGCATTACGAAAACTTCCGAAAACTATTTGCCAACGCCATCACCTCCATCGTATAAGTACGAAACTACGACGCTTTCGGTTTCGTTGAATATTTTAGCAGTGTCGTTCATTTCAATCAGCGCAAAATTAAACTTTTTGATGCTGGCATAGTATTCCTCTACATAATCCTGGATAATTTTGGCATCACCAAACCCCATAATGAATACTATATTACGTTTCACGACTTCCTCGATTGTTTGGAAGTCATCGTAATACCTGTAATATGTATCGGAATTTTTATTCATTGTTAATTGCTCGTTGTAGAATGCATGGAGTTACCGTGGCAGCAGCAGTGCTTGGACGATGACCGACGAATACATGGCCGAAAAGTAAATGCACAGGATTAATGCGAACGCGAACATGAAGCGCGAGCGATTCGTGCGCATTTCGCCCGAAATTCCCTGCGTCACGAACAAGCCGAACGTGTCGAAATTCGAGATGTCTTCGAGGATGCCGTCCGCAGGTCGCGTGCGTCCCAACTGCAGCAGTAACTGATTTTTAACGAAAAAACCTAGGCGTACGACAAAAAAGCAGACGATCACCGAGAGCCAAATGTTCCAGTGGAATACGTTCACGTAGTTGACCCAAGAATCGGCAAGTCTGAAATTTCAATTTTGATTACTTAATGCACATTGTACGTGAAAATCCGCAGTACTTCGGCTTCGGAACCAGGAATATTAATTCGGTTTCGCCGAACAGGATTGGATGAAGATTGTATATTTGAAATGTGCTGGGGTTATTGACGTCGGTATCCTCAATGGCTCCATCTGAAAAATTGGCGTCGGTTAATCTCCAGTTTCCTGGCCGAGACTTCCGCGAACGTACAAAGTCCCAGATCGGGAAACGTAACGTAACTATCCAAAGTGAAATTATACTTAGCCGCAAAATGTGCGAATATGTTGTAGAGAATCCCCGTCTTATTTTCGTACTGTTTGTTCCCGTAGTACTCTGCTTGCTTGATCGCAGACTCGAAGACGCCAATATGCTCGCCCAAATTGTCGCCCAGCGCCGGAAAGAGCGGCTCCTCGGATCGAAACGCCCCATCTCTGACCGACCACGCGTTCACATAAACGAGCGGATAGCAGTATTTTCCAGGCTTGTGTATTTCCTGCATGTCCAGCCGGAGTAAGGTAAATTCTTCCACGTCCATATTGAGAAGGGATTCATTCTTGGTGCGGTTGCGGTACGTCAGCCATAGAGTATTCGCTATATTCGATTTAAAGAGATGCCAGACGATGATGCAGGTTGTTTCATGAGTGATGACAATAATTTTGCGCAAGCCAGTCGTGATGTTATAAAAACTGATATAATTCATCTGTTTTTTTAGCGGTGGTTCGTGTATGATTTCCATTGAAATTATGAAATCCGTGCAGAGGTTGAGCAGGTCCGCGAATCTGCCCTCCTCATCATAGTGTCGCATGTGCGTCTGATTCGCGACGACGATGTGCGTATGCTTGTACACGCTCGGCGCGAAAATGGCTTCGTAGTCGTGCACAAAGGCGATGCACACCGAATCGTTCATGTACGTTTCGATGATGCGAAGCAGCAGATGGTTTAGTGCGAGCCACATTTCGGCCGATACGCTAAAACCTGAATGCTGGCGCACTGGCTAAAAACTGTTGATTGGGACGCATTTGGACGCTAATGAATTCATTTGGGGAATTTGTCGCGGGCGGCCGAGCTAACTGTATTTAATGAGACAGTGGAGTGCCATTGAAATGGAATTGAGAATACTAATGGGGCTATTATAAATGGAATACGAAACTGTTCACCGAATATTTGTCGCGCGGCGTTAAAAGGTGCGCGTGGAGTCGATGGAGATAGGAGCGTGTAAATATTTACTTTTCCTGCTGGCAACTCTTTGGTCGAATAGCATTCGAATGCTAATTGCTAACGTTTAAAAATTGAACTGGCACGCATGTTTGAGTTGCGTGCAGAGCGCAAAATTGTTTGAGCACTTCTATCGACAAATTTTGAGCGTATTAGATAGACTTACAATTCCAACATTTCTCACGGATAATAGTCAGTTAATGAATGATAATTTTGGGTTTGCAACAAAATCCGTTAGACATTTCTAAGAAAACAAAATCGTATCTAAATATAAATTTATTCAAAATTCCCAAAACACAGTAGGTTTCAGTTGCGCATTGATAAAAAAAACCATCAAAAATACAACATCATTGCACGACATTTAGAATTAATAGTCAAACATAAATACTAACTATAAATACTCAAAATAAATTACTAAAGTACAGTCTCTAAATTACTATTCTCCATCACGCAGAAACGATGCTTGAACCGAAGCAATCCGGAGTCGGTCGCAGTCCTCAACGAATTAGCAGCATTTAATGGCGCGGGGGCGGCTTCAGCATGGATCGCGCCGCCGATGCGAGCTTCCTGGAGACGACGGACGCGATGTGCGAGCTGCGTTTCCACATATACTCCTTGGTCTTCTCGTGATTATCGGCGCTATCGACTCGGACCTAGAGATACGATTAGATTCCAATCAGGTATTAGTTAACAATTGCCATGTATATGCTCTACCTGTTTCGGTTGAAGAACTTTGATCGAATGCAAAGTCGCGGCACCTCCATGCACGATGCGCAGAGTGAGTTTACCGAACATCTCCGCCGTGGTCGCCGTGGCACTCTTCAGCTGACGTCGATTTCCCTTGCCGAACTGCAACCAAACAAAGCAAAGCGTACAGATATCGATATCCGAGTCATTTCATACTCATTACTTCTTTCTCAACTCGTAGAGTCAACGGTCCGAGCAGGAAGTTCGTCTTGACGCTGGTGTAGTCCTTGAGGGCGTTGACGACGACGTCGCCGTCGCGCCGCAGCGTGCTGAGCCCGTAGAGGGTGGCGCGCGCCTTCGTCGCCTGCTGCTTGGTGCTGCTGGCCGTGTTCTTCGTGCCGGTGGACGCGCGCACCGGCTTGCGCTTCTTGGAGGCGGCCGTCGCCGCCGGCGAGGCGCGGATCTCCAACGTGACGTTCTTGATCGGATGATGCGTACGGATATCGCTGGTTTTGGAGATGAGCACGAAGGCTGGTTCACGTGCTTCGGACTCGGTGGCACGGGCTACCTCCAGCTCGCCCATCTTGTTCGTCAACGGCGGGGTGCGCGGACGCGTCGCCCCCTTGCGCTTGTTCTTCTTCCCGGTGCTCGGTTTACGCTGGTGCTTGGTGGGCGCCTTCGGCTTGTTGCTCTTATCGGTGGGCGCTTGCAGCTTGACGCGCACCGGGTCGTACGACTTGCCGAGGATGCGATTGATGCGGCCGAGGATGTTGTCCACGAAGCGGTTGTACTTGGCGATGTAGATGGCCGGCATGCGCGTCTGCGTCGAGGACGATTGGGTCTGCAGGGCACCTGGGGCGGGAAAGACGGGTTGGTTTCTTGCGCTGTGCGCACCCGCGCGCTCGTCGTCGCGGCCCGTCGACGGCGAAGAACCGACCGGAAAGGGGTAGTCTCATGCATCATCGCGAGTTCAAGCATTGAGGTTTACATCAGAAGTCGGCCCACGAGAAAAAAGCAGCTGCGGACGAAGTAGGTCACCTAGTGACCTTGATACATGCTTTCTTCGCGTCGAGCAGCGTCTTCACGGCTCGAGGACGAGGTCATCAGCATCTCAGCTTTTTTCTCGCGCTGCGCGCGCGCGTTAACATAAAATCCCAATTCGTTGCTGGCGCATCGGCCGGCCAACCCAAACCGGAACTGACCGCCTCGTCGGAAGTCTTCGCCGTGGTCGAAAACGCGGCGCGCATTAATCCGGCCGGCAATTAGCGATCGAGCGGACGACAAACAACACGGGCGCGCATTGCTATTCGTGGTGTACGTTTTCATAACGGTACCGATATCGGGTCAGTGGCCATTCCGGGTCAGGGTCAGAGACTACACCTTTCCATCATTTCTTCCTCATCGAAGGCGCGCACATACGCATACACACATGCACGAATCAACCGCCTGCCGGACGACAAGTTCACGCCATGGTCGTCGTCGTCGTCGTCATGGGCCTCCAAGCCCGATCTAAAGTCGCGCGTCCGTCCGGCAAACGGCGTATTCGTCGTCGCATCGGACACGTGAACAATTCTTCTTCGCGCGAGATTAGAGAAGTAGTCGTCATGCTCGTCATGCAGGTCGTCCGCCAGGTCCGTAACGTCATGCGCCACCATCTTCGGGTGCGAGGGAAGTTTAAGAAGATCGCATGCACAGATATCGAAACCCCACATCACTGACCAATCACAGCAAATTGTGAACACCAGCATTCGAAATTCGAACCTACCACCAAGTCATACCACGCATGCATGGCATGTACCATGCGACCGATCCGTGCGGATCGAGTCCGTTTGCCCGGATTATGCGATTCGTGTTAAATAGTCGGATGCAACAATCATTTGTTAATAATGCCTCGACACAAAAAAGAACAACACAATGTTAGTAACTGATTAGTGTCCTCATTCACAAACAAACAAATCGGCTCACGCTCGTACAGATTAATGATTAGAACTTGTTGGATGCATTAGCCCTAGATAAATGTCACATACATAAATGTTATTTGCTCGAGAAATGAGTCGGCTGCGTGCTATGTACAAACTTTTCATCGATATCATCATCATCGTTGTTTCTTTTTTTGTTCGCTGTTTTGAAAGGATTCACGTTTGCAAAGGATGACAAAATAACTCGGTTTATTCGTTTCAACTGGTTTATAATTTCTATTATAGTTTTGTACAAATCATCTCATTTTTAGTTTATAAATCTCTCGGTCGGTTTTTCGTACGTACGGTTCGCTTTGTTTACAAAAAAATAATGCGTCCCGCCATCGATCCCGAAGGATCGAGGACACGGGCGCCGATTGAAAGAGTGATAACGTTTGATAGCGTCCCCATCGAGTGTCTGCCACTTAGTGCTGTGACATGTACCTAGTTCAATGCTGCATTCTACTGTACGCAACGCATTCGTATTGCCTCACGAAATTGAAATTGCACGTTGAAATAAATAAATATTATAAATAGGTAAAATAAATAATCAATTAATTAAATAGAAATAAATTACGATATTGGATTTGATCGTTTGAGCGCGCGCTGTAGGTTGAGTTAGCTGTTCAAGAAGTGTCAACGCGCTTGTTTAAAAAAAAAGTATGTGTGAATTAAGTTTTTGGAAAATTGAGCGGGGCATTGAGCGCACTATTGTCAAATGCCGGAAAAACATAAGAAGAATTCGTTGACATTTCGTCCTCTTTCTGAAGCTATCTGCCTACGATACGTATTTCGTTGTTCTTGTATAATATTATTGCTAAATGCCGCCGCCATTGCCACCGCCGCTGCCACCCTATCTCACTTTAACGGCCTGCGCGCTCTTGCGACTGTTCTTGTGGTGTTGTTGGTGGTGATTGCGTGATTTGTTGTTGTTTTTCTTGTGATGTGTTTTGCGGGATTTCGACTCACGTGATCTCTTAGCCTCGATGACGTCTTCGAGATCCGTGTCATCATCGTCGTCGTCGTCGTCATCGTCGTCGTCGTCGTCCGCGGCCGTCTCGTCCTCGTCGTCGTCGTCGTCATCGTCGTCGCCGGCCAGCTCGTCCAGCTCGCCCTCCACGTCGTCGTCGTCGTCGTCATCGTCGTCGTCGTCATCATCGTCGGCGGCGTCGTCGTCGTCGGCGGGCACCGGCTGGACGACGACCTGCTGCGCGACAGCGTTGCTGGCGGCTACCGCCGGATCGCCACCCGCCTCCGCGAGCGGCTCGGCGTGTTCGGCGGCGAGCGGGCTGTCGGTCTCACCGAGTTCGTCGGCCGGCTGCTCCAGGTCGGCGCCGCCCTCCTGCACACCCTCCGGCACGGCGTCCGCGGGCTGCGCGAGCCCGCCCGATGGCGACACGTCATCATCGTCCTCTTCGTCGTCGTCGTCGTCGTCGTCATCTGCAAACAGTAAACGCGCGGTGAGCGAACGCTGGCGGCACATTCTGGCGTCACCCACCTCCTAGGATGTCGTCGAAGAAGCTCTCGAAGTAGTCCTCGTCGTCATCATCGTCGCCTTCGTCAGCGGACGACGGCGAGTCATCTTCGTCGTCGTCGTCGTCGTCATCGTCGACCCCCAGGTCGAGATCGTCGTCATCATCATCGTCGTCGTCATCGTCCGAGGAGGACGAGGAGGAGCTCTGGCGTCCGGTCTCCTTCGCTGGGGCCTCCTTCGCATCCTTCGCGCCTGGAGCACCCTCCACCAGGTGCGCCTCGCTGGCCGGGGTGACGAACACCCCCTGCGTCTCCTCCTGCTTCTTGCCCTCCTCGAGCACCGCCGTCGGGTCCTTCTGAATCGGCCCGGCGCTAACGTACAGGACACTCAGGCAAACGGCCGCCGCCAACAGTAATATCCTCATGGTGGTGCCGCTTCTTGGTGCTGGTCTAGAAGGGAGAAAAGCACAATGCACGGATGTCGCTGGGCACATGTGACCAATGAAATGAGGGACTCACCCGCAATTCGCAAACGAAAACTCCTATATGTGCTATACAGGGCTAGTGCTTGGGGGGCGGTGTGGACAGACAACTCACACACTCGATACAACAGATCGTGGCGAGGAAGAGCACTTGACACTAATAAATATGTTCTAGAGCTATGACCGGTGCTGACCGCTCCGGAGCGGAATCGACTAACAGGTCGCGCTCAACGACATACTCTTCTTATACCAGCACTGACGTCACTTCTTGGAGGAAGCGGCCAGCGCCGGGGACGAGAAGGAGAAGCCAGCGCAAGCAACGGTTGCGTTCACGTCTTCCACAGCGATGCCTCAACCTACAAAAAATCCGACGAACAATCGACTCCCAGCACCGAAAACAACGATAATAAACAATGAACGACGGCCTGCAATTAGTCACCTGGACGCCTTCTTCAGCGACAACCCATACCAACCTGCCCACAGCCGCAAGTGAATCACATCCGTGCATCGGAAACCTGCAGGATGTTGAATAATGATCATTCTTGATGCATCAATCAAGCTGAGGCTGAAAATGAAGGTCGTTCTCTCATATGCAAATCACCTTCGACGAGCTGAAGCAGGTGCTGGCACGGAAACGAAAATTCCTCGTGGACACGACGCCTCAGCCCGCTTCTAATAACCGTAAATCTGGCGAATTCGTATGTGTGTGTGTACACATCGAGCGGAAATGCGCGGATTCGCGCTCAAATTCGCGCCAGCGACAACTTTCCACAAAACCTGCCTGATGGCAATAATACCGCATGCGTTTTTCTTGCGCTCCTCGAACGCATCCACCTAGATTTGCCTACACGCGCGCACGACGAATTGTTCGTGCATGTTGCGCGCGTGCGGAATGCGCGAGATGATCATGAATTATAATCGAATCAGTGCGGATTGCACGCGAGCAATATGCGAGCCACTGTACAAAAGGTGGCTTCGAGAGCGCAAAAATGGTGCCAATTGCAACAATCGATGTGCGCACTCATTAGCAATGCGCGTCGCACAGCGCTGATTCACACGAATCAAATTCGCGCGCACCCCAAGAAAGTCGCGCCCATACATCTGCGAAAACGCAGATCCACAATCGGCGAATAATTTTCTGCGCGGCATTGTTCGTCCGCCAAACGCTTCGTTTTCAGCCGGTGCATGACCTCATTCAGAATTTCCAATTCGCATACGCGAACTATAACTGTCATCGGGCTGCGCGGCGCAGCAATTAGACGAGCGCCGAAGGTGCTGCCGAATTCGCATGAATATTAATCGCGTTATCGATGGTGCGATGTGGAAGTTCGCCGAAGAATTCGTCTTCGTAACGCCGGATTTGAAAATCGAGAATTACGTGCATGCGTCTCTGCGGCGCGCGGACTCCTCGAGCAACGACGGGCCAGCACGGAGAAAGTTGGAGGAGATGTAACGGTAATCACAGAAGGAAAAAACAACGACGTCCCATCCTGCGCGCGGCGTTTGCTGTAATAGGCGGCAAGTGCCACGACGCGCATGGAACAATGTCGCATGTCGCGCTTCCGATTAAGACATCGCTGTCAAACGGTACGGAATGTCCGAAAACGTCGTCGCCATCAGCGGATTCTCAACGATCAACTTCCAGAGCCGCCAAGCATTTCCGCGAGCAGCGCGCTGTTAAGTCATCGCGTTACCAATGACGCAATTGGTGTCCAATGCGCCGATGCGGATATGCGACAGATCTCATCCGGCGGCGGCCGTTTCGCATCCAACCGGCAAGAAACGCGCCGAGGAAAGTTCGGCCGCAAAGTAGTCCGACAAACAGTGATGCGCGCCCGGCGTGTTTACCTTACAATAGTACTAATTGCGAGCGCAAATTGCCCGCGCAGATTCGATGCGTGCGCTTCGAAGAGGATCGCATCTCGTTTGCTTTCTACTTTTGGCATCGCATTACACTTTCCAAGCTGTGTCGTATGCGCCCGCGCGCATGGATTGCATTCCGCAGCCTTTGCGGCGCTTTTTTCCCCTTCGTTCGTGAAGTGAATGAGTGGCGGCGTGCGCTCGTGGTGCTCACGAAGAATTCGACCTTGCTCTTGACACTGACGCTGGTGTCTCCTCGGCGTTTTCGACGCCTCGGTCGCTTCCTTCTTTCCGACCGCCCGTTTCTTCCTTCGTGCTCGCGCCGTTTCTGGGTCACGCACGCGTCAGTGGGTCACATACTTCTTCAATTCAGTTTCTAAACTAGTTTTAATTTCATTTATGTTGCGCGCGTACGAGGCGCGCACAACAACGATTTTCATTCGAAACCGCCCGGAGAGCATTACAAAATACCAGGCGTATTCGTACGTGGAAAGTGCACCATCGGACACGTGTAAACTCGACGCGCAGGTGCACCACGTATTTTGATTTCATTCCCAATGCACAAACCTGAAGGTTTGTAGATGAACAAGCAGGATCATCTGATGTTAGAGAGAAAAGATATCATCCTCCTGACTTTCGGGATGCAAGAAGCTAACTTTTACGTATCAGTATCTTGAAAACCCGTTTATCGAAATTACAGTCAAAATGGTACCAATTGCATGTATGAAAAACCGATTTTCAATCGATTATTTCATGAGTAAATTGCTTGATTTTTCCGACAGAAATACTTGCAGCTACTAAAAATAATGTTTCCGTTAAGAAGGAGAGCCAAAGACCAATTGTATCATCATCTAACATTCAGTTTTGTTCTGTTCTTAAGATGTTGATTGATTTCTTCAAACTTGAAACAATTCAAAACTTTCATCACCATAGCGCCCTCTGTTAGTTTCATTTATAATTTCACGTCATCAAATTTTATGCTTAGGTTAGATCAAAATCACCGTTTGCATTGCATTGCATTGCATTACGTTCTGAAATTTACATGTGATCCAAAATAAGCTGATAAACAGTCTCTACATTCGCCAATAGTGCAATATTGTTACCCAAGAATAATGTCTACCAAGTGCATAACAGTTGGTGCACCCAGAGAAGTCATCATCTTCGGGTCTCCTTCCGTACCAAGAAATATACAGTTTAACCCAACTATAACAGGTATATAAAGATCTCTTTCATTATTTTACATCAATACCATCATTCTTTTAGCATTTATAGCCATGTTTCAACATACAAGTTCAACACATCTGACATTCTTCAAATTTTTATAGGAATGTAAGGTCTACATAGCACAAATTTCCTATTGATGCTGCTTGCTGTCTGCACGTTAAATGAGGTATTACTTGCATACATCTGCTGAACTCTGCACAACAAGTTGAAGGAACTACAAACAACCCCCACAGTATTGTCTTATTGTATGCCCCCCTATAAGTGCATGTATGTGTATAAATCAACAACCAATTGTGTGTGTGCCCCTGCAGTACCAATGTGTATAAATCATTCATTGCTACATTAATATAATATCTCAGTGCTGTTAAGGTCTTCACCACAAATTGAGATGTAATTAAAATCTGGAAGAGTTAAATGAATGGATGTGGGATGATGGATGTTCCTGCATTACCTTCTCATGGTATTGTGTTAATAACTCATCCCCATAAACACAATAGAGAGACATAGGTTTATGCATGTTTCTGTTTTAGGATATTCAATCACTATTTGTATATTTTCTACAAGGTGAAGGAATCCAACCAGCAATTAACATTTGGAAGCCAGTTGTCTGATGGTATAGTATTGTATAATCAATTAAAAATTCATTGTTCTTGGTTTAGAATAAATAAATCTTGTTAGGATCTGTAAGAGTTAATCTAATAATTCTTGTTGTTCTAGAATCTTATGCTGCAAATTTGGAGGAGGGTTCGAGGAGTAAACTATCCAGCTATTCTTTTGATAGCACTCTGTAATGGTTCCTGGCCCAGTATTACAGGTCTTAAACAACCAGCGGTTATTACTAAAGAATGAACGTTATATTAATAATGTTTTCAGGTACCTAATGCATAACTAACAGTGTTGCTTCTTCTTTTGCAGGTATGCAATTTGCTGATGAAAGATAAGTCAATTACAAATTGCCATTATCAAGATTATGGGGTCTTCATCAGCACTCAACTTCAAAGTAATGGAGTTTCAACAATAACAGCTATTTTTTTAACAGGTAATGTAAGCTATAAAAATTAATTTTCATTTTCTTAATCATTTGCACTATTTGATTATTTAGGTACGTGCCTCAATGCTTATGATGATGCCAGCTAAGTAATTGCCTATAAACTTCAAGACCATGCTTTGATGTGCAACCTCCAGTACAGTGAGGGACCCCAGAATCCAATAGTAAGGCATTGCTATATGGTATGTATCACATATCCATACAATTTGTTTCAATTGATACATTGTAAAAATAATGATGGAACTTGTTAATAATTCATATTATTACATAACAAAGTGATATTAGATAAACAAATGGCTTTATTATTGTTTCAGTGGCCCTTCTTCAGATGATATGAAAGCAGTCCACATTCTCCTAGATCAAATGAATCTTCTCTTTCAAGGTATTCCTCTCTGACTATTAAACTTTTCTAATTGCATCAAACATATCAGCAAGGGCAGTGGACTACCGCACCAACTTACTAGTTCGATTCTAAAATTTCGGAAT
>JARJDZ010000414.1:0-17576 GCA_030264555.1 Aleochara sp. GC000083
GCGTGCTGCATTTGCTTTGCATGGAGTACCAACGACAAATATGTACCCAATAAGCGCATACAATTTCAATATTTTAAAATACAATACTCTTGTATACAGGATGTCTAAAAGAAATCAACTTTCTCCAAGTAAATACAACTGTATATAAACCAGTTTTCCTAAAAAAAGAATATTGAATGAAAATTTTTCTAAATAATTTGTCAATTATTTTTCCATCAAAATATTTCATCATGTATCTACCATTGAATCCATTAATTAAAATTATTATCATTTCGCACGAAAAGAAATTTGCCAGTAGTCTTGAATCTGATAGGATCCAGTAAAAAGTTATACAACTAGTTTTCAATTTATAAACGTCCTAAATAACCAGAATTCCGTACAATAACCACGAATCAAAATCCTGAAACTACAAAGCTAACTAACGGAAATACGAATGAATATTCGAGCAACGAAAACAGCACTTTGAAATCTGTTATCAACTGGAAACCGAAGGCATGTTATCCACATTTCATTAGGTAACGCTCCCTGCTCTGACATCCATAGAATTCATTGTTTTCCGGAACCACAAAACCGAACCGATAATTTACCTTGTAGACCATATCATCACACCCAACATTTCTCTACATATTTGTTCTTGGAAAAAATATCAAGAATTCTAAAAAAGTAGATCATGAAAAAAAAATCCTAAGAAATGAATCTGTGATAATTACCAAGTGATTTTTCAAGGCTTTCCGCGTGCATTTCACACAACAAATCACCGCTGATGCAACAGCCGACATAGACAACAATAAATCACATTCGAAACGCGCAAACTTTGCGCTTCTCCTGGCCAAACATAAGGCCACTCGCGCTATTACAGCTATTACATCTCAACTATTTATTTATACGCGGCGCCCACTGCAGCAGCCCGCCGCCGACGACGATGACGTCCAAATAGAAGCGACGTCATCATGTGCGAAACCAAAATTAATTCCTGCCAGGCACACATCGGGATTCCTCGACGCCGCGACCGGCGTTCGAACCATCGGGATATTTTTATATTCCACATACAACACGCGGGAACACATGACAAACATCTGCCGGTTACATTTTCTCATCTGTCACTTATCATCCGAACAAGCCTCGAAGATAATGGAAATAAATTCGGAAATAAACGAAAGTTTCAATTTGGAAAGTTACCAGTTGAACGGAAATTTCTCGTAATTAATTACCCAAAATGCTCAGCAAGCATTCTTTGAAATTTGCGGCTTTTACTTTACGATTCCATGGGAAATCCAAACGGATAATTATCCAGCGTTATCAGCTCATATATCACCTCTAACAAGTCGTTCGGCTTCCGACAAGCTGAGCCAAAAAAAAACGAGAAAATCATGAACTCTCCAATGAAATATCGAGCCAAGAGGACTAACGAATCGTCGGCAAGTTGAGTTATCAATCGCAAGCGAAGAGAAACGCCGCGCCGCTGGGCGGAAAAGCGCGTCTATGGTGTTTGGTGCGTTTTTCCGGTCGCGTTGTACGCTATCATTTCGAATGTTTTCGTCGCTCGCATGGAGGCGGTAACGTCGGCGGCCCCCATAGGGCAGTGGAAAAGTTTATGGCCCAATGAAACGCACTTCAAGCTGTGAGCCCTCAAGCTCAAGCATCATCGAGCACGAGATAACGTCGCAGGATATCGTTTCGTTTTCGGCATTGCGTGCGATAATATCGGCGAATTTCCCGTCAAAAGGGGAAAACTCGAGTCACATGCATGCGATTCGTGGCTGGAACGTGCGATTTTAATCAGGGTTCTCGCATTTTCCGAATTTGCATCGATCGAAAATGGCGTTATATGCATTATGGCACGAAATTCTTCCAGAAAGAATATTTCTATATTCTTTATTATCGAAAAAAATGCTAAAATAAGTAAAATATAATAAAAGAATTGACTCATCGTAAAAAATAATTATCATAAATCTCACCTCAAAGTTGATTGAAAAATTTAATCCGCAAATCGCATTAATTACATCCGTCCGCCGGGCAGATATGAAATAATTGTAACTTCTTTTGCGACACACGCCAGAATTAATGTGTACATTTCCCCGCCGGGCACTTGACCCATTTTTCACAGCAACAAGCGCCGAAAAACGCGCCGCGCTCGCCAAAACTACACACAACACGCCGAAGAGTGGCGTGCGAACGGAGTGCGCGATCTATTTTCGGTCCTCAATCAACTCCCCAGTATTCAGCAATTCGTTCGTAAATACTCTGGCGCTCTCATACAATACCGAGGCGCAAAACTCCGACTCCATTCTCACACAATCAGCCTTGCTCGCTTTTTGAACCTTGCTTATGCCCGGCTGGTTGTTCTTATATTCCTCCTGCAATCCGCAGCCANTTCAGCAATTCGTTCGTAAATACTCTGGCGCTATCATACAATACCGAGGCGCAAAACTCCGACTCCATTCTCACACAATCAGCCTTGCTCGCTTTTTGAACCTTGCTTATGCCCGGCTGCTTGTTCTTATATTCCTCCTGCAATCCGCAGCCAGCTGCGATGGCTTTATATTTCGGCTCCGCGTTCCGTTTGGGGGCTCTTTTACGTTGGCGTATATATTTTGGTCGATACGTGCAGAGAAAGCCCCCTTGGCTCATGCTCGCATACGAAATTCGGGACATGAGGCGCTAAACGGACCTTGTGTATACTTTATTAAATGTTTCCGAGTCCGAGAGACTTCCCGACTGCTTAAAATTGAGTTAGAGAATTAGGTAAATTGCTCGGTGGCATTCAAATATTTGGACAGCCGAAAAGTCCCTGTTGTATCCCAATGAGAGCGAAGAATGAGTGTATTATTTCATGACATGTTCACGAAATCTCCTTATTTTCAAAACTGAGATGAGATCGGCAAATTGTCGTTTTCCTTCTAAAAACAAAAGATTGATAAGTAAACATTCAATAAACGACTTAAAAGATGAATTTCCCAAAGTCTATAGAAACAAATAACGATTATTTTCCAATAAGTTTAACTGTGAGACAATCAAACGATTGAGTAAACAAAAAACTCTTGAATATCCGAAACGACTAATCAAATTGACTGATAAACATGAAAAATACAAAAAAAAATTCGCAATGAAACGCGTCGAGCAAATGAAAGCCACCCAATCGCACATGATGCTTGTTGTTCAAGAACGGGCAGTAATTTGTGATACACGTCCATTAAAGCGGCTTTTGTTGCCAAAATATCCGAAATGAAACTAGCTAGACAGACACAATACGCAGCGAATGCGCCTCGCTGCCAGACAAAACACAACGGCCAGCATTTTTAATTGTTCCCGGGATTTTGGGCGCATTACAAACGCCAGCAGCGGTTTCGAGCCACCGACGTGGCATGCTCATTGCGGGCAGCATTTCATTATCTGCCCCAGGAGAAACTAGCATTGTTGATGCGACTGCTTCCTTCGTGTAACGAAGTTGCGAATATAAAACCGGCCTAGCATGAAGCTGGCTTCAATGACTAAAAATATTCATCGCCAGTCGTCCTTTCTTATTAGATTTAAATTAAAACGGCGACAGCTGGGTCTATCCTGGCACCGGATGCGCGCATTGATGATATCTTTTCACACATAAAGATTTGCGAACGTCTCGCGTCCAGTGTCTACAATCATCTTCCGATCTATTCCCATCGCTAAAATGACGTGGCAGATTTACATGTCAAGTGCACAAGATGGATGACACGGAAACAAATGAACATGGCGTCGGTAGGTAATCGAATGGGGACTCACCGTCTTTGCGATAGTAAAGGATCTCGGCATGCTTTTCGACGCCCTCGTTGAGCGCGTCCCGCAGTCCGGCTACGCTTTGCTGGGAGGTGAGCGGCCCGCAGAGGAATTCGCAGGAGGCAGGCCGTTGCATCACCTCGGCGCGCGAATACCCCGTCAGCCGGCAGAAGCCGTCCGAGCAGTAGATGATGTGACATTGGCCTTGCCGACTGTTTGCTACCAGAAACGAACGATCTGCAAACAAACATAGCTGTTAGTCAAGGTATCCATGCATTCATATAGGGATACACAATTTGTGCGACTAATGCATGCCGAAATGTAGTACAATACCAATATCCATACCCTATTCAATAAAAACGATAATTATAAGCACATTAAAACTAATCACACATTTATCACATTACACTACATTCACCAAATTTCCTTCTCTTCAGCCTTGCACAAGAAACAACGACCGTTGAAGATTTCTAGGTTATGCCGCCTCTCCCTAGAACACGAATGCGAACGAAGCATGAGATGTGACTCATCACTCATCATTGCGTGCATAACAATCCGATCGTTACGCTCTCCCTAACATGTGATGCACTTCAAACGCTCGCCACCCTTGAGTCTGAGAGCGCCCCCAGTGGCATATATCCCCGCATATGCCATGTTCCCATGCATTCATCGTACTTCTCTCCATTCATGCGCCGCACGAATCGCCCGAAATAAAACGAAGTGAAATGCAGGCCGCAGCAAAAACTGCAATTCACGTTTAAATGTTTTGTTGTGATTGTTGTTTAATCAATTCGTAATCACTTTGCAGGGCTGCAAAGAAAAATTACGTGTGAAGTGCAGTGGGCATACTTTTCATCACGAAGCATTCACCATAGAATCACGAGGAGCGAATCGACGAAAGTTTTAATGAAATTTCGGAGTGCACGATGCGGATTGCGGCGAAGTGCATTTGATGGTAAGCACATGCGGTCGACTTTTCTAAAATCCAGCCGTATTCATTTCGTTTCTTGTGCAGGGCTTGCGGTTCGAGAGGGTGCGACGTCGCGTCGAGGCAAGTACGACTTGGGAAGCGGACCTAAATAATTTATCACCATTCGCGGCGAGAGTGTGCAGGAAAATTCTAATTTTCTCGAAGCCATTATGCTCGCGCTGAGGGGCCTCTTCGAAACCGCGTTTGATTGACGCTGACGTGTCATTTCGTGTCGGTTCTATGAGTACTTGGTGCCACAGCAGACGATGGGTAAGGAAATCGCAATTTTATGAACTGATTTGTAATTAAATTATGTTCAGGTGAATATCTGCAGCGCATGAGCAATGGGTTTTCTTTTTTGGTGGGCAGGAATGGATGGAACCGAGCACTGTGGGCAAACAAGGCATGATTGAAATGGAATTAAGGTGATGGGAACACAATACGAGTCGAACATGTCAGGAACTCGCCGGACGACGTGATTGAATTACATTTCATTTGGGCATTCGACGCAGGGACTCGCTCACACGCAGCCGGACGGGAAGTCCTTGGATATGTGATAACGTGTCTGGACAGTCCTCCCCTACGCTGTAACCGGCGCCCCAGCTCGGACGATCGTTTGCGAGGAGTGCAAACTTGGATCCACGCTGCGATTTAGCATTTGTGCGTATTATATTTCCCGTCTTTGTTGGTTGTCGGATGAAAATCTATTTGCTTTGCTTATGAACTCAATCCGTCCGGCCATCAATACGTCTTCGTTCGATTCGTTCAGCACCAGCTCGGAAATTACATCAACTCTTACAGAGATATTTGATATCGATGTTTGGGCTTAATTTTCCAGCCTTTTTCCTACGTTTCCTCGGATTATTACACGACGAAACGCAGGAATTAACGATGAATAATATGACATTAATTCTCCTGACGGTACGGGATTAAAATCACACCTCTATTCGAATTCGCGAACGGGATAAACATTAATATTAATGACTTGCGGAAGTTTCGCTGTTTTTTAATGGAAATTCCGTCACCCTTTCAACTTTTTTATCATGACATATCGTTTAGGCCTTGTTTTACCCCTTAACAAGAGGTCGTTATACAGTGCGACCACAAAAATTTGGCCAACCTCCTAAAATAACCCGAAAAACTAATGTTATTTATGGATGAAAGTTGAATCTTTAACGTAGTCATTTTATGTCTTAATTGTTGCAATGTCGGACTGATTTATTTCTTTTTTAGGGGAACACTGTACGAATAATATATAAAGGAGCTGCTACTACAATGGGATAAAGAAGTACGCAATGTCGGACTGGAGATTGCGTTGTATTCTACGAAGGTGGGCGTAATGCAAATGGAAATTTGCGATAAATTATGATTCAGCGCATTTGCCATCCATCCC
Source organism: Aleochara sp. GC000083 (assembly GCA_030264555.1). Taxonomy (NCBI): domain Eukaryota; kingdom Metazoa; phylum Arthropoda; class Insecta; order Coleoptera; family Staphylinidae; genus Aleochara; species Aleochara sp. GC000083. The sequence continues at coordinate 6,117 of JARJDZ010000414.1, forward strand.
GGCCGAGGCTGGTCGAGAAAGGCGCACGTTTGTTCGCAAACCAGCGACGCACACACTTCTAATGCGTTTTCCTCATCGTTTCGCTTCCCGAACGCGCGGCTTAAATATGCGCGATCCGCACTAATAAATATTAATACGTAACGGCTTCCTGCGCTCCTCATTACGATGTTGCAATTATATGCCGTTTAGGATTCAACTTTGTTTTCAAGCTAAAACAAGACAAACATTGTTTCTTAATATAGCCTTTAAACAAGCACCAAAAACAGCATCTTAAAAATAATGCTTCAATTATGATCATAGAACTTTTATATGATTTACATTTTTGGGCTTCTAATGGATGATAATTTGCCAAACAAATATCACTCTCCAGTAAACATGACAAAGTTGAAGCAGAAAATACAAAAATTGATTATATTCTCATAAAAATTTCAACACATCTGATTTTGCAAACTCTAAGCACTTGATTGATATACGTAATAGCCTCTTATTGTAACTAATTACATGAGGAGATTGGAAATCGTTGAAAGCGAATTTAGTATCGGCCGGCTTTGACATTTGAGTGGAAATTTATGTTTGTCATCGTTTGCTCACGAAATAATTTTAAGACGGAGGCGCGCGCGCTCAAAATCAATAAGAAACGCGCATAGTTTACGCTCAAATTTAATGTATTATCATAAATTATCATAAAATACAGGCATCAGGGGCCGCTTCCAAGTTTACTGCTCGAGTTTTCCACGGAAAATTCATTAAACGAGAATGCGTTGTGCCCATAACTGAAATATTTCCGCAGAACATGAAACACACTTTGTATCGATTTTTACTCTCAGTCCGCGCAATTAAGAGGAAATTTTTAAGTGGAAATGTTTGCATTTTTGAAATTTTGTAACGCAAGGTCGCAAGCACCTAGTGGGAAATGTCCATGTGAGTGCGTGACGCATTTATTTTCGAAGAGGAGAAGCGCGCGATGTGATCTCTCACAGGACATTAACGCAAAACAGCTCAATCTGCCAAGAAAAACTTTACATTCACACGCGCAATGGACTAACGAACAGTTGGAAGTTGAAAGAGCGCATTCATATTTGTTTTCCTATCGACATAAATAGTTATGAATACATTGCGCGTTCGGCCCTTGAGTTTTGAACTTCACAGAGAAATATTCCACATGTTTTCTTTGATAATATTGAAATTGCACCGGGAAAATTGCAATCAAAACAAAAAAGTCTTATATATCAGATGGAAAAACACGAACGATGTGAAGGTTATGGGTAATTAGGAAAATGACTTTTCCGGGGTGATTAACGCCCTGCTAATTAGACTAATGCGTACATCGTATTTTACGAATATAAAATGGCGCCAGCAACGCCAACGTAGAAAAGGTGAAGAAAATATAAAAAATGAATGGCAAGTGAAGTAATGCAATAATAATGTCTTGGAATGAGAAGTAGTTTATTAACATGAAGTTTAATTGCGGCAATTAAATGACTTAGTAACACGTTGTGGAATGCAAATGCACTTTGGATTAATGCGTCACAGGAAGTTTCCGTATAAAAATGAAAATGTTAGTCATTAATATTAGTTAGTTATTAATATGTCTTGTAAAACGTCAATTATAACACAATAATTTTCAGGTTTGGACCAACATTTAATAGAAGATGAGAGAAAGCCTTATTAAAAGCATTTATCAGACGAAACTTGTCCAATCCAAGTTTGCATCACGTCAAGGACGTCCGCCGAAATTAATCCGAGCGCTAAGAGCATGACGAAGCGTCTTGAAGCCGTGAAGTTGCTCCAAGAAGACATCCTCGACGATATCTGCGCTGCGGGGAAGTCCGTAAATAAGCGGAAGGAATGCTGATACGCTTGCGACGAAGACGAGTGCACCAAACGTGGCAAATGGAAATTATCGATCGTGGGGCCTGCTGATGCTTGAACCTGCTCGCGCTGACGACTGCGGTGGTGGCAACGGGGGCGGCCACATTGTGTACGCGTTAACCTTTTTTCGACGCGCTCCTCGAAGACTGAACAAACGCGTAAACACTTTCATCATTCCGGCGAGACAGATCGTTTCATGTCATCCACGCGGAGGAAGTTCTAGTGGATGGAACGGGGGAAGATATAGATAGCACTTTAAATTGCAATTATGCTTCTAACCTTGACGTTGAAGTACTGAAATCAATTTTCATATTTTCGCGCAGTTTTCATTCGATTTTCTCGTTTGTGAATGGTAATCAACGCGGTTTTATGAGGTTTTTGGGGGAGGGCAACGAAACAGCTACAATATAAAAAATTCGTTGCCTTTTCGTTTCCGTTGCTACGTGGATTAATTTCATTGCATGCGAGAACGGGCACACGCCGAATGAAAGTGATCGCTGGTGTGTGCGAGCAGCAGGCCAACAAAAGAGTATATCACGCGATTGTCATTACATTATGATTGCGGTGCGCTCATTTCATTTGTGACCCAGCAACGCGCCTGCATTCATTCCTCAACAAGGCGTAAACCAGCGTCAAACAATTGAATTCATTGGGATTTTGTATATTTTCTATGGCCTGTCAAAGAAACGTCAATGAAACGTCAATTGAACCCTCATATCTTGCTATTGACTGTATTCATACTTCTATTTGTTATCCGAAATGAGATTGAAGTAACAAAAAATTCATGAAAACTGATGGATGAACTTTTGTCAACTTATACCGAGTGTATATCTGTATATTTATGTCAATGTATTCATATGAAATGTACTTATAAGCACAAAAGATCACATGATGATGACAATATGTGTGCGGTTGCATACGAACGAGGGGCAACGTGATATGCATACTCATAGATCATTTTCCGCTTTCCACGTTTGAAGGACTTTCCGACGATAAGTCAGGATGACACAACATTACTCGGGCATTCATAACGTTCGCACTTGCTGGGTAATCATCATCTGCGCTTGCAAAAACAACGAAATTGACGAGGCATCCGTGAGACAAAAGCCCTCACCACAAAATGGCGTTTCTTCCTTTGTTTCGTCGGTTTGTAATCAAGTTTCACATCAAATATAAAAGTTCTCGTTTAATTTCTAACCCAAAACCGGGCTGGCATTTCCTTGCGCATTGAAGCCATAAATTGGCGAAATTGTGAGCCGGTTCAAAGGTGAGAAAGCAGCCAAGAAAAGAAACGTCGCAATTTTATTTCACCTTCTATTATGTCCAACTGGCGAAGCCATATTTTCACATGATAACCGCCTCGATTTTTTTCCAGCTCCCTTTCAAGTATCGTCTTCAAACTTGGCGCTATTCACAACTCCTTCGTCTTTTTGTTGATGTCTGCCTTTCATTCGGCGTGCATTCATCTTCCGCGGAATGAAAAGGTCCAAAAGTTAGTCGGCAAGCGTTCCTTTATTACCAAAGTGTAACCAAACCTGACCTATAACTTTAGAAACTACAGTAATACCAGGAAAATCAGGTCTATACGCGCGAATATTCCACGTGGAAATCTGAAGCTTTGCATGAATTCTTAACGCATAATTTTCCTCCTGGAAATTTATCGACCCCTTCCCCCTTTTATTTACTTATTATTGCGTGGTACACCACCTCGACTACCGGAAATAATGGCCAGCTCCCCGGCAGTGATAAAACTTGTACGCAAATCCGGCCGGCGATGGCGCCGAAATTGAAAAATCTTTAATTTACGCGCACGCAAATTGAACCCCCGGCTCGTTCGTTCGGCCTTCTAAGCACACACCAGAACTTGATTACGAACGCCTGTTCGGGATGTGTTCCACGAATTGCAAGTCGCATATTCCATCACAAGGGAAATCATGCGCGAAGATCGAGCTTGGCTTTAATGCTGACTCAGCAATGCGTCATTACCATCAAGTTTACGATTGCAGTAGTGCGCCAAGATGGCGACGGCGACGGGGTGAGGATGTGTAATTAAAGCGGGCGTCAATGCGTAACTACGCAGAATTATTAATTATATCCCGCGAGAGAGATTGCAGATTCCTATACTATACTGTACTATACTATAAGTCTTAGAGATTACCGGAAATTTACGGCGCAAAAATGGCGCAGATGTAATGCGCTGATAAACAGCCGTTGGAGTTTTGTTGTTTTTAATTAAATTAGCCGCGAATTATTTGACGCCACTGGCCGGTTGGCTAGCAACGCATTCCACCGCGCGCAAAAATCAATAAAACTCCGTTTAGTGTCGTACGGAACAACAAATGCGAGCTGGGCAAATGTGTGTCAAACACATTTTCGTCATTGTTGCTTTCGCAGTCAACAAAACGGCGGCGCGCTACGTCATCGCCGGCGGCCGTATCAACAATGGGATAGTGGAATCAATGGCTGGAATCCGCAAAACTCGATAGGCCAAAACTCGGAGGCGGCTGTGCACGTGCAGGAAGAGTGCAGGAATCGCGGCCGGGATGCAGAGGGAGAGACGCCGGCCGGTGGCGGCGGGTTGTTGACCTCGTCCTCATGCCGCCTCCGACATTGCACCCGACGTCACACACGTCGAACTGCAGGTCCTGCTTCCTGTTACGTATTTACTTCCGGTTTTTCGTTGTTTCACCCGCCATTATATGAGAGATCCTTCAAGGATCTTATCAATGACAGCTACAAAGTGTGACATGAATGCATGAATATTTTTGGGTGACAACTTACTGTCAGTGTCGAACTTGCGAATGATTGTCTCGATGAGCGTTGTCCTGGGCGCCACGAGGCCCCTGCGAACCGGCATACTAAACCGCCAATGTTCGCATACAAGTCCAACGATTCGAAGAGGAAAAAGTTAGGTTAGCGACGCCAACATGGAGCTCGATGACACTGCAAATCCTGCATCACTCCGAATCTCGTTGTCCTTGCAAAACAACTCAATTTTTGGTCTATTCGTTGTCTGAGTGTGCACACAATGAGTGTATTTAAGAGTATTAAGAAAAAATTGTGGAAGATTCACTAAAATCTCACTTGAAGCGCTCACTTGTTTCTTTGTTTCGCCTCCAGCGAAATATCCTAGGTGTAATTAGCTTAATTGTTGGTTAACGATAGGAAAAAGATGATTGCGCGGAACGTTTGCATTATGCGGTAAATATCACACTGTAAATTGTATGCTGCTTATGCCACTCCTTGTCGTATCAAGTGTAGATCGCTGATTTGCGATGTGGCGTTGATGATGGCCGAAGCATAAGCATATTAGATTCGTTGGAGCGAAGATTCCTAGAAGCTGCTGGTTATTGGTTTCCTTTGTTGTTTGGTTATCCGTAGAAGTAGAAAAGCGTTATTCAAACTAAATCCTAGTAGATAGGTGTCCAATAAATGTCGATATGATCCACGTCTGCGGCGACTTCCAGCAGGTCGTGTCGTTTGGTGTCAAAAAATAAGGCGACTTTGTAAGGCAAATTGTGACTCGTTTGACTTAACCGCTACGAATGACTTCAGCTATCAATATATAATTATCTCTCTTATCTTCTCTGCCAGGAGTTATTTATGTATAAGTATATATAGTAGGACTAATTAGGCTGATGCTACTCTGTTTACGCTCCTTCGGTAATTCCACTAAGTAATTGATGAAATGATCTTCGCATCTAAGCTTGTTTGTTCGCTCCTTGGAGGCTTTGCTTGCTTGCTGGTTGCTTGGTTTGTATAGGTATAAAAGCCGGTGTATAAAAATCCTTAAATCGTATGAAAAGCAGGCCGGTCGTCCAGAGCGCGCACGTGGAGAACCGAACGTGATGGAGATGCGAGTAATTGCTACAAGTTATTGGTTCGCTACGAAGCAAGGCATGCGTGTGTCTCTGCTGGTTTCAAGAATGCGCGAAGTTGGGAGGGTTTCGGATGCTGCTGATGGTCGAGTGGTGCCCCAGGTCAATTCGCCGGCATCGTGGGAGCCGCTGGAGCGTACTGCCGAAGACCTCGCGCCGCCCGACGACGCTGCCCGTGCGGTTGTTGTGCTTGCGGCAACTTGGCCGGCCGTTGCGGCTGCTGGTGGACTGGACGTCTCCAGCAGCAGCGACGCAGTGGTTGTTGTACGACAGGCGATGCGATTAATGCGATGATGAAGGCGGCGTCGCGACGACGACTTGCGGCCATAGCAGTAGTCCGGCGTGCGACGCGCGTCTCGAATTTATGCGACGGATGCATGCGATGCGTCCATGCCGGCTGCCATCCTCGCCGTGTTTTCTGCCGCAGTGCACGTCCCTCGTTCCTTTTGTTCTGCGTCTAGCAAGCGATTCCCATCGAAGACGCTCCCAGTGGATGAGACGCTCGTTAGTATTTATTTATGAGGCACCAAACGCGCGCTGATGACGAGGAGTATGAGACGCCCGCACCAGACGTTCGCGCACATGTGTTCCACAGCCGTGAAGTGCTGCGTCTTTCTCTTCGTTTTTGTTTTATTCTTGTTTTTGTTTCTGCTCCGGTCTTGCAGTTTCTCTCGTCGTTTTGCGGCCTAGGGGCGAAACGTAACGCGACGCGACGCACTCACGACTGGACTGAGCGGCCTGTCGCAGTCGTCGCCGCACCGCCGCGACGCCACCGCCGCCGCCGTCTCAAATATTCGGGGCCGGCGCGCACACAATTGCGCGTCGCGACGCCCGTCGCATGCACGCAATTTGTATTCCCAGTGTGTTTGCAGGTCGTTTTTTTCCTCCTCGGTGTTTTGTCCCACGAATAAATAAACACATACATCAACTTATGCATGACCAACGCCTCCATTGTAACTTTCATGTGCATAGTGGACCTAAAACAATAAAAAAGTTATAAACAAGAAATGCGACAAATAAAAATATTCGTTTTTGAAACTACTAAGGCCATCTGCAAATTTCTAGCAAAATTAACGACGGTGAAACAGCTGTTATACAAAATGGCTGACTTTCAAATTTTGCACAACTTTATCCAGATTAAAAATGTTCATTATTTATTACTTGTATGTACAATGCTAAACGCCTCCGAATGTACAAATACTCGATTATGTTGTCGTCACCGTCTACGTTACGTATTCGTTGTTGAGACTTAAAATACCTTAAAAATTACCACTTATCATTATGTATACGTAGGTTAAGCGTACGATTGTTATCTTCTTCGATGATAAAAAGCTGGAATGTGGATTGGATCCTCATGATATGTCGGTTCGTTCATCACGACGCGATGATTTCACGTAGGTCTCGATTAGTACCCTGCAGCACATTTGTCCGTGATCGCGAGCGTATTAATTGCGCTCGTCGATCTGCACCAGCCAAACGTGGAGCTCTATGGCGACGCTGTTCACGGCTGAACGCACTGCCCGTATGCAGCGCCTCCAGCAGGCTATCCATGACTCCCTCTTGCGTCTCTGACGGGTTCATATCGATGAGCGCCTTCTTACGAGCACGCTCCTGTTTCTCCAGCTCCGCTTTTCTTCGCGCTTCTGTCGCGCGTTTGTTCTTTTCGGCCACCTCGCGCTCCCTTTCGTTGTCGCGTTTCGCCTCGACGAAGCCGTCCTTAAACGTTTTCAAATCCGTGAAGAACTCTTCCAGGGTGTATTTCTGCTTGTCGAACACGTAGAACTCGGCTAGATCCGAGTAGAGGCCCTCCATTTTTTTGAACATATTTTGGAGAACATCGCATTGCTCACGTGCCTCCCTCGCGAATTTCTCCATGACGTCGACGAATTTGTCGTCGTCACACTGGGGAATTCGGTTGTTCTTCAGGTCGTTCTCCAGATTTTTGATGTCCTTCTCCATTTGATTCAGGGATTTCTGTATTGTGTCCAAAGACACACGACTAGCACTATATAAAAAGAATATAATTATTAACATAGAAATTATGGTTTTGTATGAGCTTACCCATCAATGTGAGGCATTTCGTCCATGAAATGCAATAACTCGGGGAATTTTCGTTCGACTGTTTCGACAATGTAGTGCAAAAGAGTTTGCTTGTTTTCGATATCCTTTGTACCTGTCAGTTTCGTAAGGAAACTTATTTCAAAACCGAAAGCTTGCGCGTTTCGGGAACCCGTGTTCATGTAATTTCCGAGTAGCAGGATTAACTCGAGGACTTTGGCGAACTTTTTGCTCTTCTTGACTTCCTGACAAGCGGCCGTTGCTGATACGATTTCCGGTTTGATATCGTTGACGACTTCGTGGTAATTTTGGCGGAAGCTGAGCGATTTGAGTCGTGGGAGTAATCGTTTAATTTCCGACATTTTTACACAAAATTGTTCGGCTTCCGTTAAATCTTTGTACTGTTCTTTGAATTGCTTAAATTGCGCCAGTTGATCAGGTGGTGGTAAGTACTAAAATGAAATGGATCAGATATAATCTTCATTTTGGACGCCATTTTATGATGAATTTATAAATTACCTGTATAAGTTGCTCGAGAACATTTTCACTCAGAACGCTATCATCACAACGTAGCAAACAAATCTTAATATCCTCATAATTCATATGCTTAAGACTTCCTCCAAGTAAAATACTAATATTTTGAGCAGTTTTACCATCCAGCACTTTCAATGCTTTCGTTTTCTTTAGTGTTCCAACATTTGCGGACCTAAAGCAACAAATTTTCATCAAATATTTTTTCAGATAGCACAATTTCAAATTTCATACTTATCAACATCATCCATTTTCTTCGATAACGGTTTCGAAGTAAATCGTTGCGCCAATCCGTCCAAAATATCATTAGATGCAAGATCCTCTTCTTTGACCTTGAACCAGAACGACTTCTCCGTGAGTTTATGCGGAACAATCGTCTTCCAGTTCGCCTTCTTCAACGGCCCGCTAACCTCCCATTTCTTCTTCGGCTTCAAACCCTGCGGAAGCTCCGGTCCGGCCATACCTGGCAACGCCACCGGCGCACCAAACGGCGGCGGAGGTGGTGCACCAGGTCCACCCATCATTGGAGGTGGTGGAGGTCCCATACCAGGCATTGGTGGAGGTGGTGGTCCTCCACCTGCACCTGGCATCGGTGGAGGTGGTGGACCCATACCCGGCGGAGGAGGCGGTGGTGGAGGGCCACACGATCCCGGCATCGGCGGCGGCGGAGGTCCACCACCCATCATCGGCGGAGGTGGTGGTGGAGGTGGTCCACCAGGTGTACTTTTCAACCCTGACGATGACGTATTCGTCGTTTTCACCTCGCCACCTCGTCCTTCAATGATCGCCAACTTGGCGAGGGCCTCCTCCTTGGCAGCAAGCGCTTCCTCGAGCTGCCTCTGGATCTCCAAGTATTTCCCCTCGTCGACGTCGTTCACACTACCATTTTCTTTAATCTCATCGATGAGGTTCTGCACGTCGATGTTGAGATGACGCTTCGTGAAGTCCGGATCCATGCCATTCTTCTGCAGGACGATCTGCGAAATCACCTCTTCGATGAGCTTGTAGTATGAAGTGCGCACCACGTGGTCGTCGCGAATGAAGAGCAAATGCTGCAGGATGCTGAGGAAGTACGGTTCAGCTGGCGTGTTCAACGTGATGTTCTTCAGAAGCTCGAAGCAGTCGTTCGCATCGTCCAGCTCGATGCGTACACCCTCGAAGCGATGGTTCAGTTCGTCGCCATCTTCGTCGCGGTCGGCGATGAAGATGTCGAAGTGCGTCTTCACGTTTGGTTGCGTATTCTTACGCAACGCTTCGTAGACGTTGTCGTCGAAGCCGCTGCGCATGAACTCGTTGCGTAAATGGATACGGAAGTCCAGATCGTCGATCTGCGTCAACAACGCGTTCACGAACTTGAGACAATTCGACCACAACTCGTCGTTTTTCGTCTTCGTGAGGCAGTCAGTGATCATTACGAAGCGTTCTTCATCACGCTCCTCGGCGACGTCGCTCACAGCACCAAGTGCCTTCTCTGTACCGATGTTTGATTCATCGCGCAGAAAACACAATGCGGCCAAAATCTACGATTGAAAATAAGTTAGCTACTTATCAATGCAAATGAAATTTTTGGATAAACTCACTTGAAGTGCCAAACTTGCAACTTGCGGTTTCTTGTAGTCGATGCATTTGGCAACGTATAAATGGCCTTTGTTGTGCTTCAAGAACGCTTTGATGCCTTCAGTGTTGTTCGTGAATTTGATTAGGCTCTTGAGGCATTCGGTTTTGACTCGTTCAAATTTAGGTTCTTGATTGCTACGGAAAAGTTTATAACATAAGTATTGGGTTGCCTAATACTAAATTTCAAATTGGTGAAACTTACTGGCTGGTGGCCATCCTCAAAACTCGAAATAGTGTATCCATACCAGGTACTCCAAATTCATGCACCCAGGGCAGTGTGTTATTCGTTAGGGCAATCCGAAGGGATTCCACGCAGTGAAATATCTTGGACGCACTCGGTGTATCCGAAAGGCAATTGTTTAAATGGTCGATGTACTGGATGGGCTTGTCAAATTTGCTTTTATTTTCCTGGTTGGCACTGTAGTGCATAATGAGGATTTTCCTCCTCTGGTTTGCAGGCATTAGTTGTAAAGGTTGTCGTTTTTCATCGGAAAGATTCATGTCATCCTAGAAACAAATGAATAACATGTAGTCTTGGCAACCAATAGTTATTTACCATGAAGGGAATAAAGTTTGACTTTACACCCTCATATATATGAACATCATTTGTAATCAAAAAAACATACTAGTAATTTTCCGAATTCCTTGTTCAATTCCTTCTCGTTCAATTGATCAATATAAAGGCGGTACTCCTCCTGGCCCGTTTGGTCGCCTTCCGACATTGGGAAATCAGTCTCCGAAAGGGGGCGCGCCGCCTGACCGGAAACCCGGCCAGGCGGCTTCTTGGAGGCGCCCTTCATCAACTTCTCGAACTGCAAAGAAAATTTGATGATCATTAATACAAAATGACGTCAGCCATCTAAATCTGGAGCTTGTGTCATTAACCAGCTAGCGAATTTATTGGTCGAATCATAATCGCCCGCGAGAAATATGAATATATTAGCGCAATTTGAGAAAAGAATTCCAACGCGCGCTTATCTTAATGGCCGACCAACGCATTAAACTATGCTTATCAGTGTGGTGGCATTCAAATTTCCGTACGATTCTCAAGTGCACTATAGCGCATGATATTTAATAAGCAGGCATTTGAAAAATGCAGCCTCTATTTACATATGTTAATGAACGCATCGAATAATGCGATGACTAACTGAGCAATAATCAACAATCAAATGATTCGTTTTGATACGTTTGCAGCGCGCGCCCCACACAATTCTCGCGAGCGTGCAGAGACCGGATGGCCTTGAAAGTTTTTGTCGCTTCGGAAATATTTAAACTATAATAAATACATGATGCAGGCAGCGGCAATGCGATCCGAAAAAGCAATAAACAACGGATACTCTGCTTCATTTGTTTCACCATGTCGGCCGATAATTTCGCAGCAATTGATAAACACGCTCTTGCAGCTCTTCATGGACGTTCATTTTACGTTTATTTTGGCACTTTCCTTGCACTCGTAGCTATTTTTGTTATGTGCCACCTTCACTTGTTTACGTTGACATTGTGT
>JARJDZ010000415.1:0-41251 GCA_030264555.1 Aleochara sp. GC000083
AGGGCATGAACCCATAGATTTTTGGAAAGTACTCATCGAGACCTACAATTTGGTTCCAATTTTAGTTTATTTGGTCCAACGGTTCAAAAGTTATACGCAGTTAAAGACGCGAAAAAATGCGAAAATTTTGCATTTTTAGGACCTCATTTTTCTGGTTCGGGTATTTCCGGGTCGCGGGGAGATTTGGGACCACGACCAATGTTATTTTTTCGTCAAAATACTATAAATGCCGTTTGAATCATCCAAATCGGCCAAATAGTTCCAGAGATATGAAAAATTTTGAAAACTCGAGCGATTTTAAGAATTTCGTATCGTTTTTATCGCTACAAACTTTTTTTTCAATTTTTTTTTCTTCGAAAGCGATTTCTGGTCTCCCCATTGCCAAAAGGGCATTAACCCATAGATTTTTGGAAAGTGCTCATCGAGACCTACAATTTGGTTCCAATTTTAGTTTATTTGGACCAACGGTTCAAAAGTTATACGCAGTTAAAGACGCGAAAAAAAGCGAAAATTTTTCATTCTTAGGACCCCATTTTTTAGGTTCGGGTATTTCTGAGTCCCGAACAGTTTCGGGACCATGACCAATGTTATTTTCTCGTCAAAATACTAGGAAGCTAGAATACTTTTTTTTAATTATACATGTGCAGTTAAATGAGCGAAAGATTGGTTTTTATTATTTCATTGAAAAGGCGCGTTAGAAATAGAAAAACTTTTAAGGACGCTTTCGCTAGTATCCATCCGACATTCGCGGTTGAGTTGACTTAATGCAACGCGCACTGTGCGCGTTCAGTGTCAATGCCGACACCATTCTATGCGGCTTCTTCACCTCATTTATGCACGACCGACAGCAACCAATTCATTCATTGCCCGTGGCCAAACCAGCACGATTTGACATCTCGCCATTGCTGCACTTGCACCTTGGCCTTGTGCGCGCGCTGCCGATTCGCACGATTTGCCCACCAATGAATTACATTGTTTCTCTTATCTTTTCAGATGAGAACTTCTCGAACGCGTGCCAATTTCATCTGCCGTATGCAAATTTCACCGCCGGCCAACAATCGCCATTATCAATCCAGAAGAAGGAAGGCGCGAAAGTAGAATTGTAGGTATGTTGCATTTCTCAGTCATCACCATCATCATCATCATCATCATTCGTATAGAAGAGTCTTTACGACTTATTATCATTGTTATTTATTGGACATATTATGATATCAACACAATGCACGTATTCGCGTCAAGTGCAATTGCACGGTTGTTCAATGCGAAGCGATGCGGTGAAACTCAATATCTTCACCATCCATCTTCATCTGCATCTGCATCTCCCATCGTATTTCGCTGAAAATACCAACGCGCGACGTGAAAGTCATCGTTTGCTTATTTTCGCCGAGCATATTTTTACGATTTGTTTGCATCTCGCGGCGCACGTTTGCGATTTCTATTGATACTACGAGTGCGCGGCAGCGATTGCCAAATGTCGCCAAATTAATTTTTAACGCGCTGCCCATCTGATTGGAAATTTCTCCGCTTCCTAGCCTCGATTGTGCGAAATGCCATTTCAGTGAGTAATTAGCGATCCAATCAAGCACGCATGCATCGTTTATGCACCAGCACGCATCCATTCATGCTCAATTACCGAATGATTGAAATTGTGAAGTACTCAAATTATCTATTGAGATTTGGGATTCCCCGTTGTTTATGCGGCGCCATCTAGCGGCGAAATTAGATGTAATCTACAACTTCTTTTGCGTTTGGATGAATCTTTTGGATGAATTACGCGTGTTTGCGTTTTGCTAACAATGTGACAATTGCTCGAAGAAGAAGATGAGTTCTCTCGTCATCCTGCAGAGACAATAATGGGAAGCTTCCTCGTTTCGCAGCGAAACACTCTTTTCGCGATTCGTTTTGCTGCTTAGCTCAGTCAGGCCTTTCATTGTCTTATTGTTGCCGCGTGCATTTTCGTTCGCATTTTCCTATTGCTCGTCGAATGCGCGCATTATTTGCTCTCGCACGCACACTCTTTCGTTTTTATTGTGCTTAAAATCCACTTAATATGGGCACGCTATTAATTCGTAACCTGATTGTCTCATTTTCTTCGTATGATCTTGTTTTTCTTTTTCGTTTCTTCGTTCGCAACGCACGTTGCAGTCGAGCATTCGAGCGCAAAATGTAGAAATTGCAATTTCTGCGGTCGCTATCGGCCGCTCAAGACTAATGGCTGTTATATGATGGTGATAACAATGTGGCAGAAGAAATTAATGAATTAATAAATGCATTATAGTTTTCGTTCAGTGAATTCAGGTCACTACTTAGTTGCTGATTGTGAGTTAGTAAGCTCATCGAGCTGAACTTCTTGAAGATGATTCAATTGCTTTTCTGACATGTAATTTGCAATTTCACTTGTCACACTTCCGCTTATATCGTGGTTAAAGTTTTAATTTGATTTCAAGTTGAAAATGTTTTTGCTTGCAATTTTGAATTTTTTGCAAAATCAATGAGTTTTTCTTTGATATTTTCTTCCTTGTATCAAGAGGAAATTTTGTTGCTTTGAATAATTTTATAGATAATTAAATTTTCTTTTAAATGATATCTTAGTTCATACGGAAATATTTTCGGTATTTATTTTATTTCACTATAAACTTTTGAAAACATTTTTTGCAATATTGCAAGTGTTTAATTGTTACACTTTGTAACAAGTAGGACTAATTAAAACGATAATTTCACGTTGATTTTAAAGGTCATTAAATTCTCTTTTAAACCAGTTATAACATTTTTAGTTTACACCCCCGAAATGCGATTTATTTGCATTCAAAGTTGCCTAACTTTACTTTTCAAAAAATGAACTTTTCAATGTTTAAAATTTTTATTTTTAATGATTACATCAAGGCAATTATTAAAATCATTCTTATCGAACATTTTTCTGAATTCCTAGTGGTATTGAACTTGTCCTTGGATTATAATTCGCAATTATCTAAAATATTCCAGAAGGAAATAGAATTTCCTGTTTTCTCGATCGCATACGCAAATCACTTCTAACTCAGGCTGATTCACCACGCAACCATTTCGTGTGATAAGACCTAAAATAATAACTGACCACCGAACGCATGTCGCTCCATTCGCCAATTCAATTCCACTGTGCGAAAATGCCAAATCTGGCAGCGTACAACGTGCGCGTCCCATCTCCGAAAGCGGCAAATCCCCGCACCGGATACGTTTGTGATTTGCCACTTTCGTGGCGTGCAAAGTTCGTGATTTATGTGAGCGGTGCGTTTATTGTGTGGCTGGTCGCGAGCGTCTTCTTGAAGGCGGCAGCTTTCGGCCGCAGCGATAACAATAACGGCAACAATGATGCGAACGCCATCGCATTCTGGCTGGTGTCTGCGGGCGGTTTCTGCACGGCGACGATGTGCGGATACATTTGGGCCCGTCAACGATGGGCGACGACGAAGAGGCGGTGCGAGAGGCGGCAAGAATTACGACGCTCGATCGAAAGACGTGTGCAGGATTTTAACATCATGCTTGTTGAAAGCCAAGTTTCGTTTCCAGCCAAGAATCAGCAACAGGAAGACAGCTTGGGGCATGAAGTTGTTGCAAAGTCTTGCTGATGATGGTAGTGAAAATGAAGAATTCATTTAAACAATTGCAACTGTAACTGGAAGCATCTAGGAATTGAAATATGAACTTCAAGTTTTACAATTTTTAACAACAAGCAATTTTTGGAGAAGATTTTAAGGAAATGCAACAATATTAACAATATTATGAGCAACATGTGACAATTGTCATTAACAAATTTATATTTTTGTTACACATAATAGACAAGTATAATCTCCTGGATGGTTGGTATGAACAAACACCATTTATGTACAAAACGCATCATCTGCAAGGTTATCAAAACTATTTCAACACCAGAAAACAATGCCTAGCTAGCTAAATACTCCACGCATTCATCATCCTCGGAGTCGTTCGTGAATAATATTCGGGATAAGCGCGTCAATATTATGCATGAACAATACCGGCCGTTAATATCGCAATTGATTTACAAAACATCCTTATCATCCGCCTACACGACAGCGAACAACAATGTTCCATATAAATAAATTTATCAAAATATGTATAAAATTAGAATAAATAATTAATTACACGTTACGTTAGGCGAACATACATCATACACATAATCAAAAATACTCGGAATCACATGTTTATAAAACACACGCATTGCGTCTTCGTTGTGGGCGGCGTTGGCGTGGCGCTTCCAGCAATTTTCCCGTTTTCCAGCGCTCCACGTCGTTTTTCAGTACAGTGCGGAATGAGCGGAATTAGCGAGACAAGCGCCCAATTTGCAGCCGGCCAACACGAGTGCAAATCGATGCGCGGCGCGCGCGCTGCCTAAAATTGCAATATCTGATTAATCCAGTCGCGAAACTCGCTGATGCGCGTGTAGACGCCGGGCTGGTTCGGCTCGGCGCAGCCGATTCCCCATGAGATGACGCCCGCGAGCAGGAATCGTTTGTCGGAGCGTTGGATCACCATCGGTCCACCAGAATCACCTTCACAGGAATCGAAGCCCCCACGTCTCCAACCAGCGCAGATGAAGATGTTCGGGATGTGTTCGATGTACCCAGCGGATCGATACATCGATTCGCAGACGGTGTTGTTGATGACCGGCACGGAGACCTCCTGGAGGACGCTCGGCAGAGGTCCGTCTACCCCAAAAAAAGAAGATACAACGTTATTAATCTAATGCTTATTTTAGGAAATGATGTACAACATAATCCCTTTTTTTGGAATGTGGGATGAAAATGTGTACCTTCATAGAGGCGACCCCAGCCAGTGACATGTGCATTACGTCCCACGAAGTTCTCGTCGTTTTGAGGCACGCAGACGGGAATGATGTTCGGTTGAAATGTCACCGGTTCGTAGAAGCGCAACAACGCGAGATCGTATTCGAACGTTCGCGGATCGAATTGGGGATGAGAAGCGACGATCTGCACGCGTCGCTCCTGGTGCAGGTACGGTTCGGCTTCGGTGGAGAGATCGTGCTCGCCCAGACGCAGCAGCAGATCGCTTGGGGGCACACTGCAAAAAACAAAAACAGCGAAACATGTTAGCTCGGATGGATAAATGGAGGTCGGCTCGATTACGCCTGGCGGCCTTCAGCCGTGGAATGGCCTTCCAGCACACGAGACAATCAAATTAAATGGATTTGAGTGCGTCTCACTCATTAAAACAACAATTCATCTGATTAAACCAAGACTCTACAACCGTTGATTGGGTTGCCTACCTATCTACAATGAAAAGAAAAGAAATTTCTTTGGAAACTTACTTGTCTACGCAATGGGCAGCTGTAATCGCCCAGTTTTCATTCAGCAATGCAGCGCCGCATTTGTGCAGATACGTGGAGGTGCGCCACTGCCGCAAGGAAATCTGCCAGGGCCATTTCCCGAACGAGGACTTTTCACCGCCGACGATGCGACCTTCGGGCACCATCCGCCTGCCGCAAACTGTACTCAACAAAATCGCACCACTTAGTATCATCATTTTGCGACCACACAAACGCCGATCTATCAGCACTGCAACAAAGCCATCCCGCCCTCAATCAAGTCGCTCAAACAAAACGCGAACAAGCGTTTGCTGCAAAAGCCGAGCCAACACTCTCTCAGCAAGAATTTTTTCGTGAACGCGCGCTGCTCGTGCAGTGCGAGTGAGCGAGCGCTGCGCGTCCGTCAAGTCAGTCAGGTTTGTTGCGTTTTGCTTGTTGTTGCTTCATTGTCGCGCATTTACCTTGACGCAACGCTCAGGTTCATGAACTGAGACAATTCGTAAAGAGACAGACAAGGCAGGCGAAGATGGCAATGCGTGTGCACTTGGTAAAGAATTGTTATCGGCGAAATTACCGTCAGTGAAGTCGCTCATGTTGATACCGGAAGTAGCCAGCAATGGTGCTAGCGTTGAGCTGCCTTCTTCTGTGCTGGAAGACACGCTTGCATCTTCAACGGACGTGGAGGATGATTGCGACGTTGATTCCGTCGAAGATGACGTCGAACTGATCGACGTTGACGTCCAGGTGGTAATTTCACTCGATTTTTCTGTACTGCTCGAGCTACTTAAGCTTTCTTCGGTGCTTAAGCTGCTTTGACTGCTTTCGCTGCTTGAGGTTTCTTCGGTTGAACTTAAAACAACTTCCGATTTGGGTGTTGATGAAGGGATGGTCGTCATATCCGGTTCGCTGGTTGTTGTTAAACTTGGGAGCAGCACCCAACCATCAGTGATTGGTACCCAATCATCAGGGTTTGTAGCTACAAACAAAAAGCATTAATTCAAACTCATTTCATTTTGTAATTTATACCTTCAACTGTTGTAGATGTTGATGAAGTCACTGAGGGCGCTGCTGTTGTTGCATTTAAAATTGTGGAGGTATTTTTGTTGATTTCGCTCCACGTGACTAAATTCTCTGCTGAAGTTGTTGCATCCGGAATCGGTTTTGCCGAGCTGACTGATTCGATCTCGTTGGTTGCCGGATTGCCATTAACCAAGGCCGGTTTCTCCTTGTCGAGCGTTTGATTGGCGTCCGCGTGCAGTTCGTTGGACAGCGTCGTGCTCGGCATCGTCGCAGCCGTGACATTGACCGGAAGTCGACTCGGTGCTGTTATAATGGGTCGTCTTGTCGCCAATGTACCCTTCGTGATGATACTTGGCTTCTTGGTGAGTTTCGTCGTCTTCACGGTGCTCGGCGTCGTCGTCGTTGTGCGTGGCGTTGTTTGCGCACTAGGTGTTTTCGCTGTTGTAGCGAACGTCGTCGTCGCATTAGATGCAATTGGCTTGGTGATCTTGACGGGTTTCGTTGGCTTCGGTCTGGGCCTCGTTATAGTCGCATTCAAGCGGATGGGATGTGTGGCTGTCGAGTGCGTGCTGACACTCTGGACGGGCTTGGGTTTCGGCGTGGTTTGCGGCCGGGGTTTCGTCACTTTAGTGGTGACTTTGGTGCCGACGCTCGACGACAGCGTCGGCAACGGTTTGTACGTTGGTGGTTTTGTCTTCACGGGTTTGCGCTTTGTGGTCGTGGACTGCGTCGTTGTCGAAGTGGTCGTCGTCGACACCGTCGTCGGTTTGACATCCTCGACAGTTTGGAAGGTCGTTATCTTGAAGGATTCGATATCCTCCTGCGTTGGAGAGACTGGCGATGAAAGGGACGTTGCTGGTGGTGCAGTTGTCTCAAATGAGGATGCATTTTTCGCGCTTTCAGCTGTCTGGGCTGTTGCTACGGGCAGTGTGCTGCTCGTTATCGTTGTACGCTTGCTCGTCGTGCTGATTTGCGGCCGTATTGTGCTCGTCGCCTTCGTCGTTGTTGTCGACGCTTTCGTCGTCGTCGTCGTCACGCTGGCAATTCGATGCGGCGGCTCTCTGGAGGGAATCAAAGCGGCATCGATGGTGTTCTCCGTAATGTCTTGCAACGGTTCGATGTGACAGCAGGAGCCGAAGTAGAAGCGGTCAATGCATGTCCCCAGGTGCGTACCGTTCGCTTTCAGGCAATCAATCGCGAACATACAAACGCCACTCTGATTATTCTTGCGCGATATGCATGGCAGATTTCTTATATTCCTACCCGTACTACCTGCAAGCAGACAATTAGACAAATGAATACAATTTACGTTCACCAGCGCGAACAGTTAGCTTCCATTATTGTTAATCCTAATGGCTACAACGTCCGCAACTCACCATTTATCATTGCATTGTATGGTTTATTCCGTTTTTCGTCCAATTGTCAATTAGAACCGTTTTATGTGCACATATTTAAACAAATCTTGTCGCACCTTTTAATTTCGTTGGCTATTAATCAACCTTGAGTTGACCTCTAAAAATTTAACTTGCCAACCAACACCACAGATGGCGTTAATTTTGGTTTGATTTTTATAACACAGTGCTTGCTCATTATTAAAGTGTAAAAATGTTAATTAAACATGTTAATTAACAATCTTCCGCGATAATGAATAACTTGTAGTCGTACCGGTAACTGTTAAAATTCTTACTATGAAAAATAAACAATCTGTTTCGGTGTTCTTGGTTAGATGTGAAGGTCACGTTGGTATATTCCACACTTTCATGAAGCATGATAAAATATTCCGCACAACACTGCAATCAAGTTGTGTAACTCAAAATCAATTGTTTTCTACAAAATGAGAGTTACTTTTGTAAGATTTATTCATTTTCTTTCATTTTTCGTTCATGAATTCAATTTTCTCCAAAAACAAGTGGAAGCTTCCTTACAATGCGTATAGTTCGAAATAATCCCGGTGGTGGCGCTAGTAGTACATGACAGTTCCTTCGTGATCATCGTTTGTGGTTATTACGGTGCAAAATTCGTTGATTGGTGATTAGTGTTAAACTTTAATTAAACAAAAATAAAACAACGTCCTACTAGCATCGTTCAGGAGCTATGCAGCCCCCAATTGCGAGCGTAAAGCAATCCATACGAACAATGATCCGACTGGATTTTGATATTTGAGGTTATGGTCAAAAATGTTACAACCGGGTGAACAAATATTAAAAGTTAAAGTTTTATTAAAGTACGACTACGACCACGAATATGTAAACGATGACATCCAACGAGCTAACGGTTTACCTTACTGACCTATAATCAATGCCTCTTCACACGGACTTCTTGTACGTGTTTGCAAACGAACCTATTGATAATGTGATTTGCATTTTCTAGGAAGTAAAACAAAGTCTGCATGGCGTGCACCCGGCAACAGACGCAGCATGGACGGACGCAGTCGTGTTGCATTCCCTTCGCGAGCCAGATAAACATCGAATGGCTCCGTCTCATATTCGCCCAGCTGGACGAAGCAAACGTTAGGAAAGGCGAGCAAGCCGGACGCCACGGAGCGCCCGCCCGAAGTTCTCTGCTGCTGCGCCGTTGGATTTGTCGTCGTGTTGGTCTTTCAATCAGCTTCTTCCACTGGGCCAAGGTAACGGGACGTTTCGACGACGTCATTTGAGCACATACGGATTTGTATCGCGCGTCCGAGGCCCAGCGGATCAGAGGAAAGCGCCGAAGAAGAGCGCGCGCGCGCTCACGCTCGGACGGAACCGAGGAGCTCTCTCAGCTGTGCGGCTGGCCGTAAGTATAATCAGTCCGAACGGGTGTGTTGTTTTTATTGTACTCTTTGAGGAATGCGTACACCGTTACATAACAACGTCCACCGTGGATATAGAAATGAATCTCAAAATCGCTTCTATCTTCCTCCGATTATGACCGTGCATTTCGCCGACATACCTCTTACGATTCTAATCAAAATCACAGAAATCCGACCTGCTAGAATGTGTTTTTAATGAATTCTTGGTAATTTCCAGGTGGCATATTTCACTGTCAGAACGAATCTGCAGTCGGCTTCCTGCAGCCACCGTTTGGACATATGCAATAAGATTTGGGAAGATGGAACACTGAATAAAGCGATACGACATTTGAGATAGCCAAGGTTCGTTCACGATGCGTTGACGACAGCCAACCAGCAACGTAAACATCGACGAACGGGGAAGTGCATGCGGCAACCAGCTCACGTTTTATTATTTGGAATTTTATGTAGGTCAGTAAAGTTTTCTTATTGTTTTACATTTACAACGCACACATATTCAATGTGTGGACGGGCAGCGCATGCAAAAAAGGCAATGGAATATATTATGCCGTGTGTTGGATCGTCAAACGCGAAAACAAGTTTTGCAGGATGCTGGCACAGCTCTTTGGCAGAAGAAGCCGAAGAGATGTTCCAAGGTATTCGCAAATGCAAAAATGTTTAGATTTTTCCCATGCTATGAATGCAAATATTCGACCATAATGCTTTTATCGATTTTGGTTTATCGTATGTGCATATTTAGAGACATCATGGCGCATTGGTTATTTTGAATTGAAAATATCCTCATATTTATATTTCTGCATTTCCATATTAGCAATTTTCAATTTCCACTAAATTTCATGAATTTAGTTACTTTTTTGCTAGGGATATCCCTAGAAAATGATAGGAAACTGTTTTACCGACTCATACAAATATCCCCAGAAAAGTTACTAAATAAGTTACTAAATGACAAAATTTTTCTTCAGTCGCCATTTTGTTGCAATCTAACTCGTGAGTGCCCTGAATATTTTGAGTGAGTTAATATTACTTGGAATTGCTAATTAAACATCCTCGAGCGTCTGTGTTTTTGTTGCCTAATGTAAAACGCACCCGAGAAATGAAAAAACAACTTGAGTGGCATTTAATTTCTACAAATGTTTTTGCACATTTTAGGCATTTTGGGTTAATGTGACACAATGTCCACCACGCATTCAGCGAGTAAAACGAGGAGCTTGATGTGCAGTGGAACGGTATCGAGGACGTTTGCAGCATGCCGGGTCGACACTGGCTGATGTCGTCTGGAGGGATCCGTATAGGAATTGAATGAGGAGCAAGTACCGAGCTTTTGCTCGTGGCTTCAGGCACGAGCAACGGCACGAGTTCGCACAAGCACACTGGCAACATTCTGTCGTGTGGTGCGTGGGAGGAATACGTAAGTATTCGCCGCAATTCCAGCTGGCATTTTGTGTCTCTAGGTCGAATCCGGAACGAATCCGGCCGTTCGATGTGTGCACATGTGCATGAATCATGTCTTGCTGCAAGACATGGGCGTATTTCCGTGTATTGCACATATTTTCGGCCATGCTTTAGTGCAGCGTTTACAACATTCGAGTTACAGTTTGATGCGAAATTCAAAGTTTTATTCGCTTGCCATAATAAACGAGCTGCACGAAATTGGCGTTTAACCGCGGAAATGTTAAATAAACGTAAATCTCCCGAGGCGACGCATTCACCCTGGGAAAATTGAATATTTCATTTGCATGGGAGCAATTTCCAATAGCAATGAGCGATAAATTAAATCCTCCGATCGGTTTGGAATTATTTCTAGTATTGAACAGTTATTTATGCAAATAACAAGTTGTGACGCATTGTTTGCGCCATCACACCCGGGGAAAGATCAGTAATTTGGTGAAAGTAGAGCCAGGACCAGGTCCCAAATATGTGGGATTTCATTACTCATTGTGCAAACAGATCAATGAATAATTCCAATTTCTCATGCGTCATTGACTTTTTCGCCAATTTCTACATATTTGCCACTTTCTTCTTGCTTCATTATAACTTATCATAAACAAAGCTTTAATTACCAATGGTTGCTGTTATGTATGTGGGTTGCATATTGTAGACAGGTGACGAGACGGTCATCTCCACTAGAAAACTTAAAATTGCAAACAGATGCGTTGTCCTTGGCGGCATCTAAAACAAAATTCATGAGCGAGGATTAAAATTCGATGCAAAGCATAAACAAACACACAGGTTAATTAAAATCAAATATAGGTAGCTGAGTTTCAAGCGGAATCGGAATTAAATTAAATTGGCGTTTAATGAATCAATTAAATTTAATGCCAATCCGCTTTGCCAATACATGCGAAACGATGAGTTATTTTAAACGAACGCTTCGTTTTAAGCAATTAATCTTCAATCACCAAATTATTGACAAAGTCGTGCGATGTAGACTGAATTTGGAATGCTCATAGCTTAGATCTTCATTTAATTCTGGTGTTAAATAAGAATTGATGGGAGAAATCACCAACGAAGCGGTAATTCCTTAACGGGTTTAATAACCTTTTGCAGCTCATTGGCTTCGTTATAATTAGATAAAATCTTCGTTGTAATCAGCAAATGGAATATTTAACGATAACCTTCTAGAGTTGAAATTTCCGAATTAAATTCTTGCGTTTTTTCTCCCAACTATTTATTAAAGTGCTTGCTTATGCAATTATTTGTTGCAAATAACAGTGGCACTGGTAATTCGTGTAAATACCAATAGTAATTACTTCTTTGTTTTTTAGGCTATCTTGGGAACCCTCCTTGCTTCAGCCTCAATCCACCAACATTAAAATTAATGACTTCGATAATTACAACGCGACTTCCTGCAAATGAAGCACGATGGCATTCGATGTAAGTATTGTAGATGTGTATAGAGACGTTGATGATGATGTGCAGAAAACAAAATCATTACAACACGGCAATCGCAACAGCAACAGCAGCAATTCTGCACTGTAAGCAAAGTAAAGTAAAGCATCGACGCAGTCAGTCGGTCGTGAAGACGCATTAATTATTCTCTGCTATCGAAGAGGCGCGCGCCTTCTCCGAGAGATAAACTCGATTAGAGCGGTACCAGTTGTAGTCCGGGCCGTTCTTGTCTGTGACTCATTGTTACGTACAAATCCGCACGGTGGATTATTCAAATTCGAAGCGCGAACAGGACACTGACCTAGAAACCAGCAGCGTCGAAGACGCACCGCGAGTCGCACAACATCGTCGTTCGCAATTAGACGAACGACATACCCGCGTTTTTATTGATGTTGGCAATTTCGATTTTCACTTTTGAATCACAAGCTCACACGCGTTCAAAGTGCGGGTGATTCGCATTGTTTATCAGCCACCGCTTTCAAATTCATGCAGATCAAAGCGGAAGTATTTCCTATTGAATCGAGGAAACAACATTTCTTCGTTATTTCCTTCATTGCCAGTGTAAAATGACAAATGTAAAGTAATAAGATGTCTCAAACACTTGAGAGTTCAAATTTAAATATCTAACACATTTCGAAATAGTTGGCATTACTTAATATGTTAACATCAATTTGTAGTACCTTGAACTTGCGTCGAAATTTTGTGGCTTTCAAGTTTGGGCAAATTTCTGTAACCGTATCGGTGCTTTTAAGCATATTGAAACAAATACGTAATTGCTTGTGTCAATTATAAGATACGATCGCATGGGCAATGAGGCAATGAAGCGGAAATCGTTTCTTGGTTGGTCTACGAGCAAATTAATTTTCTTATTGGGTTCGGATCGGTCGGCCGGCACAAACCGCGTTATCTCTTACGGTATCCGCGCATGAATCGATTCGAGATCGCCATGAGAGATGGTCACGATTTGAGTGGAATTCCCAATTGCATTCTACGCGAATTTCGCGCACGAAAGCAATCATTGCAATCGTTTATCTTTTCCGACCTGATTTTTCTTAGTTGATTAAATGCACTACCTTTCTTGAATTGATAATGCCTTGATTGCGGTCAGCAAGTAGATTTATTTTAAAGATAAAAATCGACAAGAAAAAACGACAAAGTTAATTTTAAGTGGAGATTTAGTTCTTGAAATTCCCTCTGCAGATAATGAAGACATTATGTGAGCTTTCCGATATCAGTTTAAAGTTTTTCCATTTCAAGTGCTATAAATCTTAGTTAGATATCTTTGGTAGCTGGTATTAGTTGGGGGTTTTAAATGTTAAACTATCTCCAAGTAACAGCAAAAAATACATACCTTTAGGAATAAATTAATAAATAAATAAAATTCCAGACTAGACTAGGCACACGTACAGTTAACAATAAAAAAATGTTTGCCGCGTAATTTAGTACTAAGAACCAACTTTGGATAGCGCGACGTTGGCCGAATATTAAGTCATAATTAACGAAATCGATGCACTTGCTAATCAAACGCGTCAAAACTCGTTTCGTGCGAAGCGCTCGCCGTTGTCCAGCAACGTCTTGCGTCTTGATGAGCGCGCCCGGAGCGTTTGCCTTGTTGCGATGTGCCGCGTCGTCCTTCGCCTCGAATCTGTTAATTCCCTCGATAATATCGGCTATTGTTTCAGATTCGGCCTGCAGCTCCTCACACTCGACACTACATGCGGCGCTGGTGATGATGGCTTGAGACGGTGGTGCGCATCGCTGTCGTCGTCACAAGTGCGCGGTCTCGTTTGAACTGAACTGTCAACGGACGAGCACCGGAGTACACCTCGTCGAAGCCGGAGCGCACACCACCAGCAGCAGCCAGCAGGTTGGTGCCGCTGAAGAGAAGACCACGCGCACAAGGCAGCCCGATGGGAGTGCGCTTGCTGCTCAGCCGGCCAAGGGATTCTCCTCGGCGCGGCGAGGCGATCGCTGGTCATTCCGTACGATTTCAGCACTTTTCTACGCGCTGAGTCAAAGTCGGCGGCCCGTTCGAGAGGTGCTAAGTCATCGACCTCTTCGTCCAGGAGCACCGCGAATGCTTCGCCTGGCTTTGAGCGCCTCAATCGGTAAGTGGACGTGCACTTGGCGGATGCCACTCTGCAGGTATCTCTTCATACATCGCGTATTTTTCTTTGCGCGACGATGGTGGCATTGGGTGCGAGGGCGAGCCACCGAATTGGAGTGCGATACCTTGATGGTACCGTTAATGAATCTCCAAGAAAATGATGGTACAGTTCGCGTATGTAGGCAACACTCACAACACACGAATCAATTCGTCGAATTATCCTTGCGATATATGCAACCACACATGCTCCCATTTGACTTACAAATAATTTGAGTTTATTTTCTACAATTTTCTACTTATTCTAGTATGCTCTCGTTGCACATACATCTTACATAAATTCATAACAATCAAGTATATAAATAATATTACATAAACAACTAATAACTTCGTCTCTCAGCTTTACGTAAAAAAATAAATTATAATTCCATTGAGTCCAATGCGCACAATTGCATTATGTATGCATCCAAATATTTCTCTACTCATCATATATGGTTGAATTAATCAGTAATTACATTGCATCGCATCGCTTGCAGTTGAATTGAGTAAAGAGCAAAAACCTAGGTAAATGTGTGGCACATCAAGTCGCAATGTTCCCTTCGTTTCGTTATCGTATTGCCCTATGGATTATTCGTTGTCATTGTTGTCTTCGTTAGCGATCCATCACTGTATCAATCCAAGGCACAAATTTCTGAATGTTGGTGTAAACGCCGGGCAAATGTTCGCGTCCGCATCCAATGCCCCAGGAGACCAAACCAATGAGCGTTCGTCGACCGTCGACAGTCATTGTTAACGGACCTCCAGAATCGCCCTGGCACGAATCCCGCCCGCCCTGAAAGCAAATAACAATTAATAAACGTCAACGCATTTCATAAATATGACAGCACAAATTCTAATTCGCTTACTTCTTTGTAGCCAGCACAAAGGAAGACGTCGTGGATGATTTCCCTGCGACCAGCAGCACGAAACCATCGCTGGCATCGTTCGTTCGGGATCACTTCGACGTCGACTTCCTGCAGGACTGAGGGCACAGTCGCCTGCCCATGTCGGGTGCGGCCCCATCCCGCAACCGTTGCCATCTTGCCAGAAAGTTTCAACTGCAAGTGCACAAAAGGTAACTTTGTGCAAAATTCAATTTGCAAACATAGATGCGATTACCTGTGGTGATGGAAGGCACACTGGGATGATATGCTGCTTGAAGCGCACGTTTCGATCGAGTTTGACGAGCGCCACGTCGTTTTTGAAGTCTGAGGGCGAATAGGATGGATGCACTTCTTTGCGTTCGACGGCGTACTCTTCATGGTTGAGTCGCTCGTCCGAGTCCCGCACGTCCCATTCGCCCAGACGCACACGAATGTTGCCATTCGCAGTCCTAAAACCATACGATTCAAAATTCAAATTTTCAAATTCATGTAAAACATGAAACTTACGTGGCGACGCAATGGGCGGCTGTAACAATCCAGCGTTCATTCAGAAGGGCTCCTCCGCAGGCAAGTTTTTTGCTGAGGAAGCCTGTCTTGATCAGCGCAGCTTGCCAAGGATGGGAGCCAAATCCTGTCGAGTGCCCACCAACAATTCGATTGCTCCGTGTGTACAATTCACCACAGCCTTAAAAACAACAGTTTTTAGGACATCTTCAAAACAAATCAATTATTTTTGAGTTAGATTATGATACATAGGGCCAAGTAGTCGATACAAATAGTGCATGAGGGTGCTTGTGGGATTTGAGTATACTGTTGTGCGAATGTGGCTTAAGTTAAGTGAACTAAGCTGGGCGTGTGCAGATTATTAAACGAACTCGGGTTACCCATGTAGTTAAAGTTATGTTTTGTATTTTCAGGTCGATAGTGATGATTCTGACTGGCATGGTGCGTCTGATGGTGGTGGCCGTCCATCAGAGGCCGGTCGTCGTCGTGATGATAGGGCCGATACGGGGGGCGGTCGACCACATTGTTTGACTCGGCATGGTCGTCGAATTCGCCGCCACCGCCGCCGCCGCCGTGTTCCCCAGGATAGTATCCAACTAGATGAATCGTGTCTGTTACTGGTATGTATTGCATTGATTTTTCACGCAATTTATTGTTCGTCGAGTCGCACACATTTCGTGGGGGCGGTTCATGTACATAATGACGTGTAGAGTGTTGTATTATGTACAATGTGATGGTTATTGCCATGTTAGTGACGATTTGAGCCGAAACGTTGGTTTGGGGAGGACAAAATTAGTCACGCACATAAAAAAACAAAAACGTATGAATCAATTATAGACGCACACATCAAATTCGTACAAGACAACAAACATGCAATTAGCTAGACATTTCTGCGCTTGGATGTTCTTCATTCCATGTGCAGTGGAAGATTTTTCGTTTTCAGCGAAACGATTCAAATGTTTGTTTTGTATCACATTCAGTAGACATGTAACGGCGATTCTTTCGCGCAAGTGCGCGCACAAATCTGTATTGAGTGCGCTGCAACAATGAAATGAGCGAAATTTCACTTTGACTTCCTGTCACGTTACCCACCTATAGAAGATATAGAACGAACACGACGCTCGTATGTGCCATCCGTCCACTCGGCCATCAAGCAAGAAGTCCCGCACTTCTTTTTATTCATTCGCGTTGCGTTCGCGTTCATTCATTCAATTTGCCCGTTTGTTTGTTTATTGTTGCTTCTGAGTGGTGGGCTGTCGTCTTTTCTCGACTTGATATATTTATTTCCGAGACGTTTCGCTACGCGTCCTTTGTTGAACATAAGAAGCGATCAAAAGGCGCATATTACGAAATTTAGTTTTGGGTCTTTTTATAAAAAACAATTACATTATATCGAATGCAATCGTGACGGCGTAATAGGCAGGAAAATACTTCTCAAATTTGAAGAATTGCAACATGGGGGCCAAATCATGATTGCATCACCAATTCCAAAACAATAGATAATTTAAAGCATTCAACAACGGGGTACTATTTTGCAAAAATCCGCGTATGAAATGTGACAATTTTTTCTAATGAGTTTTTTGATTTTGAATTCAGATCATAGTAAAAGTTAGTAACAGAACGCGGAATAGTATTTTATCGTGTCATATTCTGTTTTTGTTACTTATTGTGTATAATTATACAATATTTCAGTTCAATTTGGGCCAATGATTTCAATTTGTGATCTTCATGATTTCAATGCAACTCTGATAAGTCAGGCAAAAATGCTTACGATAGGAAAAAGTTGGTGATACTCACTGGCGTTATTCAGAACTCCCTGATCCGGGGAGTGTTGTTGTTGTGAGGTAGTTGAATGCGAGTCGCGATCCACGCAACAAGCCCAGATCATCCCGCCCGAGCACAAATCCAGAGGGCGACCTCCCCCGAGGACGCAGCTTATACTTAAGCCACATTCGTACTTCACTCCTTTATATCTGCACGACTGTGGGATCACTGCAAAATGCAAACATCAAATTATTTCGTTTCTCATACTTCATACTTGATGAAAAAGAAAAAAAAAGTAAAAAGACATTTTAACGATGCGAACTTTTATTCAACATTTGAAAAGTAACGACATCATTTTACGAACCGAAATCTTTTTGTTCTTCGCCTCATCGCATCTCGAAAAGTAGGCACAAATTGCTTGGAAAGTATATTTTAATTATTAGGTGCATTTCGGTTCGGCGTTTTGGATCAAAATTGTATATTTTTATTCGGCCTCATCTTCCGGGAGCGTTCAAAATGTAAATTGTCGCTTGTATCCTAGTTTCGCGCGCGCTATCTGATCCAATTCCGTCCGGTGTGCGCGACGCGAGCGTCATTTTCCCAGCACATTTCTCTCGCAAACAAAGACCACTGCAAAATCAGCAGCAATCAGAAACGAGACAAACAGAATTTTTACGAGTTGCATACACACGTTGTTGGTGTTCGCTCGTGTGCGTGGAGTGTACTCGTACACGGCACGCGGAAAGAAAGCAGAAAAGAAGCAACAAGAAGGCGCGATATGGTTGGCATACACAAACACGCCCGTTCATTTGGTTCGTTCTCGTCTTCTTCTTCTTTTTTTCCTTGGCGCTTCTTTGCACGACCGCCTAACATAAATTTTTAAATTGCCTCCATGCCTTCACCTGTAATAACAATCGCGCGTATGAAGTACGAAGACAAACAAACAGGAGGCGAAAAAAAAAACGGCAACAAAAGTCGTAAACTTTTGTGCGCGCAAAAAGCCCTCGTGGTCCACTTTAATGCCCCTAATTGTTATCCAATTAGCGTTATTTGTCTCGCCCAAATGAGATTTCATCCGACTCGCTTTCCCCGATTTGACCCATTGATACATACTTCTGCCCAACATTTCGATGAGTCCCTGGGAATCTGTATGGCCCATTGAGGGCGTGCGCCGTCCAAGGGCATCCAGCATCATCAACTCCTGGGTCTGCTTTTCACTGGGCACAGTCGTAACTATCCTTAAACACGAGCACCACACCAGCATCACTAGCGGCACACTTATTCCATGGGCAATCCGCATGTTGGTTTCGAATTTGATTGTGGGTATTTTGTTTTCTTGCTGAATTTGCACTTTGCCTGAATTCTAATTGAAGCACTTTTCAGACGACTCGTGTCAGTTGGAAGCTATCTCCGCGATGCATGCATCTTTTGCGAATGATGTGCGCTTTGCCGCACGCGCGATTTCCGTGAAGTTTTTGCAAAGTTTGGAAGTTGGAAAAGTCCGAAAAACGTGAGTTGCACCAAAAAGTCAGCCGCGTGTGCGCACCTTGTGTGAGTGCCGAGTGAACTAAGTCGTCTTGGTGTGTTTGACTCTTGCTACCGGGGGGTTTACTTCCAGAAACGCGAATACTCGCTCGCAAGGCACGTTACAAGTGAAAGCTTTAATAACGAGCGCTTCGTTTCTTCGCTGCTGCCTTCATTCGCCGAATACATCCAACATAAACAACGTTCCAGTTCCATTAATGCAAGCTTCATTTTTACTTTTCACCATTGTGATATCCTCTTACAGAACATTTTCTTCTTTCTAAGTAACTCCCATCTTACAAACCCAAACCCTTATCAGAACCCTTCATCATTCTGAGTTCTTGCTATTCTTTCTACATTCGTTTTCTTAAGCCCTGTTGTTATTGCTATTTCCATGTGACATTACGTGACCTAGTCTAACACAGAAACCTCGCGAATCGTGTATACAATTGCGCGTTCGCTATTTGAATGCATGCGCTCGTTTAAACGAATAATGCCTTAATGACTTGAAGATGGTCTGTGTGAATGTGTATGCGTGTGGCTATGAGTTTTTGTTTGTTGTTAAATTCATATAATGTAGATTGTAGACGAAACGCATCGATGGCATCGACGAGCTCAATAATGAGCAGAGGAGAGCCAGACTCGAAGAAAGCCTCATCGTTTCTGGCGGAACGATGTCGGCCAGAATTCTGAATGGACGCCACTCGTTCACGAATATCTTGCTTCCTATCTGTCTTCCTTTCTTTGCGAAGTCGTTCCTTCAGTTCGTGTGCATACGTAATATGCAATTTGATGGATACATTACTCATGGTGACTTGGTTAATTGCTTTTATGTGATTTTTGGGTAATTTCAATTGTCGCCAAATTATGCAATTTAAATTTATCGTGACAACGTGATTGAAATGGCCAAGAAAGTTTAATTGTCTTTCTACACAAGGACCGGAAGTTTTTGACAAAGTTTTATTTTGGAAAGTCATTAATTTTGGATAGATTTTTCAAGATCTATGATATCAAATTTGCTTTCTATTGGTTCTATCATTAAACGAACGGACAAAATTGAAAATTTTTCATTTGATGATAGCAGATTTTCATATACTGAAATTTCCTGATATCAGATTTTCATAATTTTTCCACAAAATGAAAATATTGTCTCAATCGTTCAAAATGCTTTAATTTTCAATAATGGAGTTAAATTTTTCATTTATACCTCGATAAATATAAACCACATTATTTTTGTCAAGATCTATGGTAAAAAAAATGGATCTAGGAAAATAAAAAATCATTACATAATGATGAAGATTGTTGTCGCGAATTAATTGTTGGAAATTGAAAGTAATGCTTTTTCAACACAAC
This sequence comes from Aleochara sp. GC000083, assembly GCA_030264555.1. Classification (NCBI taxonomy): domain Eukaryota; kingdom Metazoa; phylum Arthropoda; class Insecta; order Coleoptera; family Staphylinidae; genus Aleochara; species Aleochara sp. GC000083. The sequence continues at coordinate 20,193 of JARJDZ010000415.1, forward strand.
TTTAGCGACATCGACGTCACCCTGCATTATTCTAGCTTCCTGAATAGATTATTATCTGATTTTTAACATCATCTAGAAAAAGAATTCCATTCAAACACCTAACAATGCCGTGTAAAAACAAGTTCAATCAACAACAATTTCATATCCAATTTCAGCAACGAAACGAGTCTGCGCATCTTATCAGATATAGATTTTTTTATTGCGCTGTGCATGCAGTTATTTATTAATGACGGATTTGCATCATTAAAGGATCAATCCTGGTCGGTGAACAGTGTTGTGTTCACTTTCTACGGATCGCGGTGCAAAAAATGAGTGCTCCATAAATGGAAATCAAAGTAATAGCGCGCGATGACAAATCCCAGAAAGAATTGCTTTCACTTTAGTTGTGCGCTTAATTTGAGACTTTCAGCTGCGATGAGCTGGCCATCCGTATCTTGGCATGAACGAAATTTTTGCACGACTCATATTTGCATTTATTCGGTTTGTTATCGCGCTGTCGAAAATTTATATTTTGGCGAGTGTCGGCTAATTGCGTGAGTAAACATGCGTGTAAATGAAGTTTGCGAAGAAAGTTGCACCAGATTTTGCATTGTGATTCGATACATGCACAATACGATTTTGCGTTAACATTTCGCAATTATCCAACGTGGAATTGACGTTTTATGTAATCGTTGCGATTATCTATGTTCAACGTCACAGCTTATGAATCTTCTTTAACTTTAACTCCGGTTTTGTTTATACTTTCGAGACAATCAAAAGCTCAAATTCCAAAATTAAAAAAAAAATAACAAGTAAAAAATTTCAGAAAATATTTAATTACATTTCATTTTTCGTAGGTAATTTGAATCAATAAAATTTCAATAATTTCAGTAACATTTAATAATGTTGACAGCCAGTATATGATGTTGTACGCAAGTGTAAGAAGCAAGCATAAAAAATGTTATTAATACCACTGAATGGAAGACAATGTGCATTCTTTTCGATGATTATCGTGCGCAACAAATTCAAGAAATCAAATTTCTAGCCCGCTGTCACCACCAATTACATTGGAGCACGTTCAATTTGTTTATTATATCGGCGTATTTACAAGCCAAGCCGCGTTGTTGTGTCAATAAGCGCGAAACTCGAAGCATTTCGTTTCTATATTACTCTAGATTTCTAGAAATTTACATTATGCGACAAGAAACAGCGACAGACAGATGGGATTCTATCCAATGGTTGAAGCGATTCTCGATTCTTTCCGTTCTAGATCGAAGATTTAAATGGTAAATGTTATTGATCGTTCGAAGCTAAGCGCATTTTTCTTGGAGCTGCTTTAATTTGGTTGCATTTCCTGGTCTTGATGCGATATTATTGGCGCATAATACGTAATCATAACAGAGCGTAATTGTATTAGGTTAATTACATTCATTCAGTCGTGGAATTCTTTGTTGTATATTTTGTTTCGTGAGTGATTTATGAAAAAAATCGATTTCTCATGGTATATATAATCCATCATTACATTATCTATTGTATGCATTCTTTCAAACTTTAAATTTGTTTTCCTTCAACTTTTTTTACTTTCATATTCTTAATATTAATTAAAGTTTAGTCAAAGATTCAAAGTTTTTTTTCTGCAAGGAATTCAAAAATATTTTTCGTTTATGGACTACTTTTTGACATAAAACATCCCACACAAATGATAAAAGCGTATATGCAATAAACGACGCAATTAATTTTCGAAATTTCTGCGAAAATAATGGACCTATTTGCTGACTTATCACCCATTAAAGAATTACCGCGCGTGATATCATTACACGTTCTTCCATTTGCTGATTACGATTGCACATCTCGCTGCTCGAATGTTTGGCGTTTCCATTACGACGCTGCTCCCTGCCGTCATTAATTTGATACTTACAAAGATTGCGACACCAAGACGCGATGCGCGCACCACGAAGAAGAAATAGAGCACGAAAATGCGAAATACTCATGAAGCGCAAACTGCACCCGAACACACAATGCGCGAATGACAATCGTAAAAAAATCGTATTGTGTGTGTGGTTACTTACAGCCAAGTTCGTCGAAGAACCTTGTCTTTGGTGGCGGATAATACAATTTGCTGTCATCGTCTGCAACAGAAATCCAAAATTGAGAAATCCATACGGTCGTAAAATGAAGCAATCGCAGATTGTGCGAGCGCTATCAAATTTCCTAAGCGCGTCATCGAGTGAAAAGAAATGAGAAAAGTATTACGTCGATGTGTAACAGATCTAGTAGTAGAACCAGCTAGTATCTGGTACCTAGTGCACTACATCGTGAGCTGGACGCCTCTTTTTCTCTGGTAACTAATCCACCTTGACCTCCAAGCTGAATGTGAAATAGACTCGCTTCAAAGACAGCGAGCGATGATGAAGCTTGAGAGCCAAGTGAACACCAGAAACATTGCATCTTGTTTGAATTTAAATTACTTTCTCCTTCGGTGATAGTTTTACTTCGGCGTTTTTTCGCTGACTCGATGTTGTTTATTCATAATATAAATTGAAATTTCGTTTGCGTTTTTAAGCGATGGAATGCAGATCCGTTTATGAATTTCTTTTGAGCGAACACAATTTAATTAAACTCGACAAAAACAAGAACAAATTTTACTTTCTTCGACAAGTCTCAAACTAATTATCCCACAAAGGAAACTAGCCTTCATTAATTACAAAAATTTCTTAGATAATTAAATTCCTTTCGGTAATTATATCACGTTAATTGAATCCGATATGTGTCCATATGTCAATTAAATGTTGAAATTGTATCGTCATATTTTGTACCTTTAATATCGTTTCGTGTGCATTCCGCACGTTGGAGCAGCAGCCAGTGGCAGAAGCACACTCGCAGCAACGAAAGCACTAATTGTCTTCGACAATTAAATTGCATTTTCAAATCGCAACTAGAGCGTGGACACGATAATAAGTGACGAGTTTTCACTGACGACTGAGGAGACACAACACGCACACATAAACACTGCACACCACACACAAGTAAGTGACTTAAGTCTCTTTGGTCTTATTGTTCGGTGGAAGCGATTTGGTCGTTGGTATCACGGGGGGAGTGGTACAACCCTTGAGGTTGCTCGATATGTGGTCAGTCTTATTGGGGCGATGCGGGATGGCCGCGTGTCGGCTGCTCTCGATGGTCGGCTGAATGGCCATCAAGCAACTAAGAGTAAAAACGTCGCGGTTACCAATGTCCACCGTGTCTCTTGTGGAGGCTGGATTGGGCTGCGAGATGATGAGATGATGTGGTGTTGATCGAGCAGCAGCCACACGCGCACCAGCTGCGAGCAAAGAGCGCTGATCAACAACTGATCGGGCGCGAACGCCGGAGAAATTTATAATAATATTTGCTTAATAGTTGGTTTGTGACGGTCTCTGCGAGGGCTTTGCCGCTTTTTACCCGTGGTCGTTTTCGTCCATCGAGCACATCGACGGTAACTTTTGATTTTGCCGCATTCCAGAGTGATAACGATAATTTCGGGTCTCGGTCGGGTGAACTTGAGTCGAAGAAGACTTTCCGAAAGGTGGTCAATAGCAATCGATGAGGTGTCATACGAAATTATAACAAAATACCTCGAGGTGATACAACCATGACGACTGAAAGTTGTCTCATTGTTTACAAATTATAATTGAAGACCCACAAGAAAAGAATCCAAAAATAGTCTCGTATTTTCTGCTTGGCAAGCAATTTTATTATCAAAGTTATCTATTATTGATTTTGGTCAAAACATAACTAACTTTTTTATATGTTTTACTTATGAATTTGCAAATTTTAAGATTCTTCTTGTTGCTAAAACCAGACAATCCAATTTTCCTGTTGCGCAAAACCAACCCCATAGTAATTTAATATCCTGGGTTGTCTCTGAAAAATGCATTTTCATAACCGAGTGCGCTTCCTCCTCTTTCTGATTTCGCACGAACTCCGCAAATGCAATTTTTCACAAGCTCCAAGGTTGAGACCTTCTTGGTGAACTTGTGAACTTTGCAATCGCTTGCTTACGCCCCCGAATAATTATTTTCCTCGAGCGCCGCATGCCCCTTTTCCCGGGGTTTTTCATCGGCATCAAATTCGCAACACAGACGAACAACAAAACAGCGCGCCAAGAAGCGCGAACCAATATGAAAAACACTTTCTACTCGCTCGACCGACGCTGACGCATACATGGCTTCTGCTTTACTTTCGTTGGAATACGGTTGTATCACGGGTTGGCATTGTCCGATGACTCGAGATCTCATCGGCGAATTTCGGGAGAAAAGGCGCGCGCGCGAAAATAACTATGCAAATTTTCCGGGCGCAGAAGCCGCATGAACTTCGCACACGGTTATTTTCTCTCCCATGAATAAATCGCCGCGCGCTTTATTAAATAATGCGCTTTGATGGAACAATGAAATAAAGCGATGAACGAAGAAGCGACGTGGAGAAAGGACTTTTATTTGGTGTATTTAATTGCATCACTGTTTTTTTTTTCAAGACTTCCGGTTGGATGTGTAGTGTGACTTATTAATACGGTCAACATTTTTAATGCTTTTTTGAGTTGTTGCATATTAATTTGGAAATTTTACCATTGCCATTGTTTTTCATCATATGCCAAGAGGGGGTTTTATCAAATTGAATCAAGTTTCGTATCCGAATCAAAGTGGAACGCATTTTATGCGGTTGTGAATGTATGCGTCTGGCGTTGTCTCTGTGTGTTTTTAGCTTTCTCCTGGCATTCCACATGATGACTTAGACCTTTCTTATAGCTCCGTGAAAGTATGTCACTCCACTCTAACCTTGCACCGACAAAACGCCGCCGGTTTTCAACATCATTTGCCGTGCGTTTGTGCTTCGTTCGGTTTGGCCGAAAGCGCCATTCGAGAACTGAGAGATTGTTTCTGCTTCAATTCGCGCGCAAGATTTACAGCAGACACGACGATGCGACGGTGGAAATATATTGCTTTTGGAATTATTCGTGAATTATGGTTTCTTCAATCATTCTATTGATTTCGAAATGATCACAATTTAAATTCACAAAGTTCACATAAATAATAATACTAGATATAATTAGATTCATTAAACGGAGAGATTAAGGAATAAATTATTTGTTATCACAGCGTAATGAACGTGTACCTACGTCAAGTTTAACGTAAAAAAGTGTATGAATTATAAATTAGGTAAATTCTACACGAGCAAGTTATTTTATTCCATGTAAAAGGTCAGAATTTGGGGTTTAAAATCATGGGACCTTGAAATTTTCAGAGGTCCACAACCTCATATCTGATATCTGGATATTTATCTCATGAAACCCATGAATTTTTTTTTTGGTGTAATTAAACACCTCGTGAGACCCATGCAATTTTTCGCGTAATAAAACAACTTGTCAGTGCAGTTAACAATTCTAGAATAAATGAGGTAGTCCTTGCTCGAGCGCGATATCATGCAAACTCCTTGCTAATGATGCGTCGTATCCAGTTGGCTGTGACCACGACCGAATGATAAATCCCAGGTTGGTGATACTCCCCGCACCCAAAACCCGCGCTTGTAATCCCCGCCAGGGTCCACCTCCCATTTTCCAGGATAATCAACGGTCCACCCGAATCACCCAAGCAGGCATCCTGTTTCCCATCCTCATGCCCAGCACATAACATCTCATCGTACAACTCGACCATGATCTGTTTACTGTTATGCCAAGCGAAGCATTTTTCCTTGCCTAAAAACAAACTCGTCTTTATCTTCTTTATCATACAACCTTAACAACGGTAACATTACTTAATATTGGTACGTGGGCGCTTCGAAGCACATTGGTCCCGGATAGCGAATTCGAAGGTTGAATCTTGCCCCAGCCGGCAATCACCGCCTGTCGTCCCTGCAGCACCAGCCCCGCCTGGGGCAGACAAATGGGTGCGATGTGGAACGAATGACCCGCTGGGGTCACCATCTGTAGGAGGGCCAGGTCGTAGCGGTCGGGTTGAGTAATGCGAAATTCGAAGTCGGGATGGATGATCTTGCGTTTGACACGATGGAGCTCGGCTGGAGCCAACTCGAGGACTTTTCCTGTATCCTGGGTGTCCAGCTCCCCCAGGTAGACGGTGATGTCCTTGAGTTTTGCGCGCAGGATGCAATGCGCCGCTGTCGCCACGTACTTCCGGGATACTAAAAGCACACATCGGCGTGAATTATTACCATTTTATGGAATTTATGGCCGTTTTACACCCACCGAGTACACCGCCGCATTGGTATGATAATATTTTAAGATGCGCCTGCCAAGGGAATTGGGCAAAACGCGCTTCGTCGCCTCCAATAATCCGTTTCGTTAGAATTCGGTCGGCTGATAAGCCGCATTCTTCCTCGGTTCGCTTCTGGGGGGTTATTTTCGATCTGAAACGAGAGATAATTAATGCGATTGCTAATCCATTGTCGTTGGTATTAGTTGATTTCTGGTGAAAGGATTATTTAAGCTTTCGTTGATCTCGTTTCAACCAGAGATGGCGTTAGTATTACTAACGAGCTATTTATTAATCCGATTTTATTAATGTGTTAATGAAAGGATAAACTGGTATCCGATCTATGGATTTAATTGTGAGCCCAAAGAAGTTTTGGGCGATTCTGGGGGAAGAAAAATAATAAAAAGTAACTTACTCAGCAATAAACATGTCAGTCATCGGTGGAAGATGCTGAACCTGATGGACAATAACGCAGCACGTGACGAGCCAAGGACTCGCACCGCATCCTGGATGGCTGCCGCCCCCGGCCAGCCAGCAGGAAACAGCCAGGCTGCAGACGTGCGCGCGCCCTTTATGCTCGCAACGTTGCGGATAGCCGAGCATCGTGACGAGGACGCGTCCTAAAAAGGAAGCAGCTCGTAAATGGCGTTTTCGTTTATGCATGAGTGGCGTTTGCGTTGCGCGCGCGTGTCTATCTTCTGTCAGTCATGATCAGCTTTCTTGCACAAGATGCTTTTGCAAACCGCACGCAACCGCATTTGAAGAGGTCCAATTACTTTACGCCCATCAGAGAAATTAGAAACTCGATGCTCGCAGGATATTTACCTGTGGCTGCAATTTTCTTCTGATACTCTTCATTGCCGTAACTTTGTTGTTGTTGTTGCTGTTGCTGATGGGGATGTCTCTCTTGTTGCAGGTCTTCGATGAACGTTTCGCGCCGATTCGTCCGCATTGGAATCGCCGGCGATTTGGATGTTTGCCAAAAGAAACCATGGCTCCGATGGCATATAACCAGGACGATGAAGATTTGGAGTATTGGATTGCTCGCATGTACGATTTTCATCGTGGCCACACGAAATTGCACTCAATTCGCATCTTCACCGGCGATATATCCCCAAATGTGCCCTGGTAACATCCACCCCTAATGCAACTGTATGACCTTCTGGAGTTCATCCGCGTTGGAGGATATTTCTTGGATTTGTCGCCACAGGAACAATATCACTAGGTAATTTATTTGATTAGACAACACAAATTCGCACTTCTTTTAGTTCGTTGTCGTCTTCTTCTTGTGGCACACTGTGTCGAATGCGGCGCTCTGGTGACTGATGCACGGCTATAGCACATGTACTCCCGCTGCCGATGTTGCCCGCTGGTGAGGAGGTTCGCTACCGTATTTCTTCCGTGCAGCAATGTCGCGACGCAGATAACAAAGGAGGCGCACTTCTTCGGAGCGGCTGCCGCGCGCCACGCTCCGTAATCGCACGCGAAACTGTTTCTCGCGCTCTGCGCCCGCAATTATCTCCGCTCGCTGGCGCGCGCCCGGAGAGAAATTAGACGAGGTTGGCGAAGACGTCGGCGAAGAAGCGGCAAAAAAATCGAAACTGTTAAGCGATGATGCCCGCGCGCTTTGTTTGGCCGCACCATGGCGAGCGCGAACAGTTCCACCAGGTCTTCTGCAGTCGTGTACCAATGCCATGGACGCGGCGGTTCAATGCCCTTGCGTGTTTTTAATCGACTTCGATCGATCAGCGCAATAAAACAACGAACCCGAAAATAACTGAAGTCATTTGACTACTTGCTTCAACTACCAATGCCAAATTTTCAAGTTCACGGTTCTCGTTTGGTCTTTGATCTCATTATTTTCCAATTTTTTTTTTAAATTTGTTTTGCATTTAACGATATTAACAACCAGTCGTCTGACTGCGCAAAAGTCATCCAAGTGTATGATCACTCATACTTCTTCTTCTTGGTCTTCTTACAAAGTCTTCTACTACTCCTTAACTTAGTTTAGTATTTAGCATAACGGAATATCTGCTTGAGTGACCCAAATCGTGGATTTTAGGCTCAAAAATAATTCCCATTATGTTATATAACAATTGACATTCAATTAGACGCGCTAACAATTCTGTTTGCCGGCAATTGATTATTTAATTCAATCATGACGAATGTATAATTGCGACCTCACGCTGCTAATTAGCGTAAAGCACCGTGCACTTGACCAATTTTACCAGCGTGATGCCATAATGCGATTAAGTGCCGTTATGTACTTAACCGTATTGTTGCCCAAAAATACACACTTAGGCTATTTCTTAAAAACAATTTTCTAACAAATATTTTATTTTTCCAGATTTTACGCTGTCTGCTCATAAGATCTCTGGAGGTGGATTGGTTATTGAGGAGTCAAGTGAAATGTAAGAAATATTCTTTTGTTTTTCTAAATGTTCTTGGTCATTTAAAATTGGTGTCATATTTCAGAGTCGCTCGAGTTTCAACCAGAGGAAACTTTTTCTGCTTTTGTTTCGGAACGTGAATCTTTTGAAGATTAAGGTCTCAGACTTCGTGTGACTCAAGGTAAGATAAAACTCCATTGTTTTCTGCTTTCGGCGGTTATTTCCTCGTTCCTGTGGCATTTTGTTTCGGTTTTGTTCTTGAAACAGCAAATTGCCTTAGACTTTTTCTGGCATAACAAGGTAAAATACTTTACGTAGTCTCATGGGGCACATTTTTGGTAGATGTTTTCCGTGCGTGAATTTAATATTAGGTTTGTTATGAGGAAAGTGGTCCGAAATTGCTTTTAAGCCGAGAAATATTTCCATATGAAAGGTTGGTTGCATATCATCAAACGTTTCGTTTCATATTTATGTTGATTATCAATCATTCATAATTTATTAATTTCACTTTGAATAATTCTTTAGTTCTCTCTTCATAGCGCAATTTGTGTGTATGTGGTTGCCTATAATAATGTTACAATTTGGTATTTTTAATACTTTTTCTGCAAAACCAAGAAGATCGTTTCGTTTAGAATAATTTATTCTTACAAAATACTTTCATCTATACATCGCAAAAATATAAATTACATTTGATAAAATTCATAAAAACCTATCTAGATCATTGAATCAAGTCAGCTATTCAGAATCACAATCTTCTTAATATGTACAAGGACCTCGTTCGTAATTCTTCATAATTCATGCGAAATGCTCACTGGGACGCTATCGAAAAGGTACGCAAAGAATATCAAAAACCATAATGGTCAAACTAGAAGGAAACAACAAAAATATAAATATAAGAAAGTCTAAAGTTAAAATAATAATCCCCGGGTTATGGTATCATCCATGGGGCGCAGAAATAGTAGCAAGTAGCACGTCCACAGTTCCGCGTTAAATAATAAATATCAAATTGGATTTGTCATTGCTGTCGCTATGAACCAATCATGCGCGTAATCCAGTCGACCGTTTGCGCCACCCGGTGATAAATCCCCGGCTGACCGGGCTGTGCGCACGAATATCCCGCGGAGACGATGCCGATGAGAAACCATCGGCCTTGTCGCTGCAGCATCAGCGGCCCGCCGGAATCTCCTTGGCAGCTATCGCGACCACCATTCTTATACCCGGCGCACAGCATCTCGTCGTAGATGACGACGCCGATGCCCTTGGAGCGGTGCCAGCGCTCGCAGAGGCGGCTGTCGATGACGGGCACCTGGACGGCCTGCAGCGTCTGCGGCCGGAGGCGCGAGCCCGGCGACAGCGCGCCCCAGCCGGCCGCGACGCCCACCTCGCCGAGGAAGCTCTCGCCCTTCGGGGGCAGACAGATGGGCGCGATGTGAGGTAGTTGGTGCGCGGTGCGGTCGAGGCGCAGCACCGCCACGTCGAATCGATCCGCTTGCGGCGTGAACTTGAAGAACGGATGCACCTACAAGCAAAACATTCTTCGTGTAAGGAAACTCATTGTCAGTACTACATCATTGTCAAAAGGTAGTTGTTCAATTCTTTCATTTTTAGTCTCGGTCGGTTCGTGAAATCTAGCGTGCAGAAAGGGTTGTTTGTCTTCGCCTACCTGTATTTGCGAAACTCCGAATGTGTAGGCGGGTAGCGGTTCGACGGCGCTGTTGATGACGTAGTCACCGAGGGTGACGTGGACTTGACGTGGGGTTGCGCGGGCGACGCAATGTCCTGCGGTTACAACGTGCCGTCGACTTACAAGCGATCCTCCGCATCTGAAAATTGCAAATTTAAGATTAACAAATCCTTAATCTCGATAAACAACTTCGCATCAAATTAATTCGCTTCCAAAAGAGGATATTGTGCCATCTTCTGAGACAACTCGAATACCCAGGTCATAAAAATTCATTTAGGCCATACTTTCAATCAACAAAACAATCACCACGTCAACTCAATTATAAATCCGACCATTATGAACAAAAAAACCAGCAACTAATGTGAACAAACGATTGGTAATATCCTCGAAGCGCACGATTCCTTTCGAAATACATAAGACAACATCCGCGTGGTGTTTCGTAGATGATGTCACCGTCGCCAGAAATTGACCGTTCGCTCGATGTACTTCCGTTTGGCGCGACTTTCTCCAAGGTAACTCCAGAGCGCCGCAATAACTGTTACACATGCGCTACATCCGTGCAGAAAATCCAAGTGAATAATTGATTTCATCATAATTGCTCTTTCGGCTCTTTCGATTTTATTGCCGACTTTGTAATCTGCGTCCATCTCGCTCGGAACGGAAACTTTTCGACGTGATGAATTGTCGAGTGGGCATCAAGTTGTTCGCTGCGCAAAGGAAGCGCAAATTTTTGCAATTCGAGCAGAAAAACGAGTACGTTTAGCGTACGTTTAGTGTTTGACTTTCTATTTGTTTTATTTGCGTACTCGACGCTGACGGTTAAGTGAATCGTTAGAGTTTCGGCCGAAAGAAAGAAGAAACTTCCTTAATTATTTCTAATGGCAGCTGCTGTGATGTTGTTGTTACTGGAATTCTTTATGTTGCCAGCACGATCTTCTACGTGCCGTACGCATTTTCCACGTTGCCCATCATTAATTATAACGTTATAACAAGTGGCATATTTTTGCGTAATAAGTGTCGCAGAATTTCTTAATTGCTTCCTACTTTTTACGCGAGTTAATTCTTTCTTTTCTCATTTCTTTGATTCATTAGCAGAGATTTCATTCGTTTAGACAGATAGCATCCGAGTTTTAAATAATCTTCTAGAATTTGTTGGGTTTTTGCTTGATTACGTGTGCAATTTCTCTTTGGAGGATTTCCCCAAGTTGTATAATTTTAATTCATTCCCAGTTTATTCATAACAAGTCATCTTCATTCAAACTTAAATTTTCAAGTTTTATATTTTACCAGGAAATTTGAAGTCCATTTAGATATTGAATAAGCAGTCATTTGATTTTATATTTCATGGAAATCAAATTGATTTTGATTATATAAGCAGTCAGACCATTCAACTTTTATGATAAGTTGTTACATTTAAATTATCGCTCGTTTCACACAATTGCAACCCCGTTATCCAAACATAGTCGCTGATTGCAGGTAAACTCGCGGACAGTGCAATGAATGGAAATCTTACATAAACATCTGCGATGCGTTCGCAACGTGAATCGCAAACGTAATCCAATCTAATTTATTTTTTGTGCGCTCAAATTTGCTGTAACGACTGGGATGCAGTCTGCTGTGATTACATGACGGCCGCATGTCTTGAATCATCGTACGCACAAAAGTGCGCTACTGTTTGCGTTTAATTACTTTTCTTGATTTGCTATTATCTGTACTTGTAACTTGTTTGCTTCGTTTCGAACCACGTCGTGAAACAAACCGAACTTTCTTTTTTCTGTGTGGTTGATTTCGGTGTGTGTAAATGATGCACGCGTACGAAACAACTTGTGATTGTTTATTGTTATTATTATGCAAAATATTGCCTCATTATTTATCATTTTGAAAATTAGCTCGTTTTCCTTCGTCGACGACATTTCGTCGTATTGTTAGTTTGGGCCAATTATTTAGTTCATTGTTATCCAATCAATGCGACTTTCGGTCGAGATTTCCAAGTGTTATTCATACATTCAGTTATGCAATTGATTGGAAACAACAACAAAGTATTCTTTTGTGATAAATCTAAGACAGTTGTGTGTCAGATTAATTAGATGAAATATGCGGGGCAAATTATTAACTAGTTTTTTACCTGGAGGATCCAATTCGAATGTATGCTTGCCAAGGAAAACTTCCAAAGCCTGCCTCATCACCGCCAACAATCCTGCGCTGCGCATGCTGGCGCGTCGAAATTCCGCATCCTACGAGCGAATCAAACAATTAAAACTCTTTCCAACTATGCTGGAAAAACAAAGCAATAACAACGGCTACGAGAGCAGCACCAGCAGCAGCAGATAAATTTACACCGAGCCATCAGAAGAAACGCAATCATCTATTGTTTGGCGTGTGTTTCTTCCGAGCGAACGCGCTCACTTCTTTGCTGCTGCTGCCGCTGCTACACTTGACATTGTCCCCGAGATAAAATCGGTGAAAGTCGTCTGGGTTGGTTAGTTCAGGACGGAGTTAGTCGTTAGTTTTGGCTGGCTGTAGCAAAAACTCCGACGCTTTTCAGATATTTATCCCGTTGACGCGCAATTATCGCACCGGATTGCGATACGCGCCGACAAAGAAATTGCAATCAGAAACGGAAACAACCAACAAGAAGAAGAACTAGAAAAAAATCTGTGAACAATAGAAGAAATGGTGTGCGCCATGCATCTCTGCGTGCAGTGGTTGATGATGTGCGATTCGCATGCGTTCCTCTCATTTTTTTTTTTTGGTTTTATTTTATTGCTTGTATGATACATTGATGCTTTTTTTGCTGTCTTGTTTGGAGTATTAACATTCGCAGTCTCAGGTTAAAGGTATAAAATTGGTTGCAGGTGATCAGCGATGTGGGATTGTCTGAACTTACGCGCTTCGGAATCGAGCAAGGCAGCCTGTGCTTTGGGGGATTCACGGGGCGCCTCCAGCGTACCGATCGCCTGACTGTGGCTCTGGCCGGCCTTAGTGGAGGCCCCCCTGGAACAGCAGCCACGCAGCAGTCCTTCGCAGGGGTTCTCCAATAAACCGCCCGACAGCCAGCAAGTCAGGAAGAACTCGCAGGTCGCCCCCGTCGCGCACACCACATCCGCCCCTGTGTGCCCAACGATAATTTACTCTCAATGGCGTGATCAAATCGGCAGCAGCAGGAGGAGGACACTTGTATGTATGATTTTTCGCATTGTTTACCTCCAAACTAACTATGTAATCGAATGATCGCTAATGACTGATTCGATAAGAAAATTGCATGAAACTAGAGAATGCATCGGGCAAATAGGAAAGCGTAAAACTGGGTGCTCCTATGAATCGTAAGCACACTCGCTCCGTATGAATTTCTAATGTAGTCTTGCTTTGCTTGCAGAGCGAAAGAATGTGTCGAACATTGATTACTTTGAAGTATTGTATGAAATACGAAGAACCATCATCATGTCACTCATTAATATTGTTTACGTTTTTAGGGCAAAATGGGAATTTAATTTGGGCTCGTACCTCGATCCCGGTTGTCTGCCTGTTGGATATCCTGCAGATTGCCATCGCCAGCCAAAAGGTCCGGTTCCTTTTCGGCCAAATTTGTCGGGTCTCTGAAGGCGACAAGATCCGAAGGGAAGATTACTCGAGGTCGACGATTACTTCCAGGCGCTTCCCATGGAGCGGCAAAATGCGACTCGAAAAACGACTCCCGATAGACGGGCGACTGGAAGAAGAGCTCGCGATAGCCGCGCTGTCTTCGCGGATACCTGTACGCACTCGCACCGGGCAATCGAATCGGTTGTGGGTAATTCTCACTCGATTGCGGCTCGTAATCGAACTGCCGATAGTTCGTCGGGTCGTCGTACTCCGGCTGCGTAGGCTGGTCGATGAAGTCCTGGCCGAAGCGTTTCCGCATGTTCATATTGTTGAATGAACCATGTCGGTAGACAAGGTCGAAATTACGCGGCCAATACCTATGAGGACGCTGCGGCCAAACAGGTTGCTGCTGCACTAAATGATGCGACTTATCGTAATCATTTGGAAGGATTTCACCGATATGTTCGTCCTCGCCGCTCACGGCGATGTCGTCACGTCGCAAGAAATTCTTCTCGTTGGCAGGATTCGTATCGAGAAGGACGGTGAAAAGTTGTCCATCCGGATTTTCCGTGCTGGTGAGTGCACTATCATTATTTTGCATGGGTATCACCTGGAAATTACTATCCTTGTGCGTTGTAGGAACCTTTTGCTCCTCTTCGAGGAAGTCGTCCAGTCTGCTAGGTTTGGCATGACTTGCATTCGATTTCAACGTGGTGCCTTCGACGCTTGGCGCGCTCTTGGGCGTCGTCGTCGTCGATGGGCGACTGGTGATCTTTGGCACATACGTTTGAATCGTCCGATGCGATAGGCTCTCGAAGGCCAAGTGCTTGATTTCGGCCGCTGGGACGACCAGTCGGCGGAACGACGATGTCGCCTGCGCGAGGAACGATCCGGTCGGCTTGTCGCTGGGCGGGTCAGTGGCTTGTATCAAAAATATGGACATCACAATCGCCAATATACCTGAATGTATTTTATTCATTGTTCTCCTGGTCCATTTAAATCCGGCTGCTTCTCAAGGATCAGAAACGTTGAATTAACGAGAGGTGCGTGTTTTAATCTTGGCTGATAATTTGGCTGTGGGTTATTCAGAATGAAGATAATAAGGCGTTAAAATTTATAAATTCCAGGTGCGCATGATCTCTTCTTCACAAGGATGACTTAGTTCCGCATTGCGTTGCGAGCTACTAGCACTGCACTGGCGAGCACTTGGTGCGAATCGCTGCCGAAATGTTGACGAAGAAGAAAAAAATCGAGCAAGTACACTCGCGCAGCACGAACAACAACAACAAGAAGAGCGCGCGAACTGCACACAGCGATACCAGCAGCAAAGCAGCAGGAGCGAGCGCACTTCTTCACGTTCAGCCTTGGACGCAGGAGGCCGACTGGTACATCGACGTTCGTGTGGCGGTACGGCCGAAGAATTAACTTTTAACTTTCACCACTTTCACTGGAAGAGAATATGAAGCATCCAAGTCGTCGCCGTCTCCGCAGGAGTATGTATGGTATGTGCATACGCATGCATTTGTTCGTGAAGGAGTCACTGTGGTTGTAGGTTGCTGGAGTTATCGGCGTTGTTGGAGTTGGAGCGCCCGGCTAGGCTAGGGCATTGCACATCACATCGGCGCGTTTTCACAAACGACGTGTGTGAAGTCTTCGGCCTCTTGGAACCAGTCGGCAATCGACGCTGCGCGTATGGCATTACATCAAAACGAAACGAAACGCAACGAAACAAAATTGTTGGCGGCGTCTTGAGCCACAGGTATGTACACAATTACATGCACGCCCATTCGGGCACATTATGGTAGAGTGCCCAAAACTGAACGCTTTGTTGATTTTGGCATAAAATTTGCTAGAATACTTTTTCTGTACGAATCAATGCGCACACATCCATCGATTTCACATCGCTTAACATGAAAATTCGACACTTTGTTATTGTTTCGCGCGTCGTTTTCGTCGCATCGTACAATATGGTTTTGCCAGCGTCTTCGTGCAGACCTGCATTGAAATGAAGAAACAATACAATGCTTTCGTTCAATTGCTTTCGGTTACAACAATGCTCTCAACCGACGAACGTCCAACGTAATGACCGCGCTATTTGCAAACTTTTACCCAGCGCACGTGTCTTCAATTGTTCGTACGTGCGCCTATTAACTTTTTTACTCTTGCTTGATTAATTGCGTGGCAAGTCAGCCGAACAAATGCACGCGTTACATGTATCAGTATCAACGAATGAGAATCAGTCGGATAATGAGATAACAAAGGCATCGTAGAAAAGATATAAGTGGGAAAATTAATTACGCATCTATAGGCTTCTTGCAATTGGAAACATGATGGTCACTTTCGGTGCGATTTTTTCTATTAACGATGTTAGCACTTTTACTTTTCAAGTGAGTTTAGAAACTTTTATGGCAGGCGCGCGCTTTTTCGAGATGTTTATTGACTTTTTAATGCGGTTTTCGCTCGTTTACGTTTCATTTCTTTTGGCGTCGTTTTGCATTTTGTCATCCGCGGATGTTGTGGGCTGAATGTTTACTGAAATTTATTTATATTCTTCGGCTTTTTACTCTTCGTGCTTTCGCTTTTGGTTGATACAGCTTAATGATATTTCTGGTAGAAATCAGCAAATAATTATTTTGCAATCAAGTTTCATTTGCCTTTGTAGTTTCTTGTTGAGTTTAAAATTGTATTTTCAGTACGCGTTTATCAATAATGATACATTTGGGAAATACCGTGCTTTTGGCTTTTTTATTTCTTGTGTCATAAGAGTTATTGGGATAAAATTATTTCTGGGAAATCTTTATCTTTCTTTTAAATTATCCAGTACGGTTTTAAAAGGATTTGTCCTTCTTAATCAAATTTATAAATATTATTTTAATATTGATTTTACACGTATTTGTTTCCATTTACAAATTGCAAACACTTGATAAAGTAAATTCATTTCAATTCGAATTCGTTAATTAAAATTTCATTCATTACGATTGAACGCTGCATTACCTTGAATGTTATTTTTCGTAATTAAAATCAATAACAAGTTCAATGGATGTTTGTGAAGCTTCAAGTTCGCCTGGCTGGCCTGCTGGCAGCCAGCCGTCGAATTCACATTAACTTAAATTGTGAAAGTAATTTCACTTTTCTTCGTATCTACAACTTGAAGTCTTCAACTTCTATATATGAATGTTAATAATATAATCAGTCGAACAACTTGACTCCTAGTAATGCACAAATCCCGCATACATGTTACATGCGTTTATTAATTATGTTTGAGCGTGCGCTTTTCTTTGATTCGCCCACAAAGTGATATCACGCGTTGGAGTGCTTCAGTTAATAATAACCCAGCTAAAACATATTCCTCGTGGAATCCGCAATTATTGATTGCTGTCGCTTCTTCAATTCGGCTTTATTAAATTAAGTGATGGTACTTTCACTCTCTCTTTCTTCGAATAATACTCCCAGTAAACACAGAAGTATCAGTTACAGATAAGTTACAGCTCAAATAGAGAACAACAGTTATGTAACCGAAATATGTAATATATACATAAATTGCTACATGTACCCAAGCCATGTAATTTTTTATGTATAAGATATATATCAGGTAAATGACACATGTTATATAACTGAAATATGTATTAAATACGTAAAGAAAGTATGTAGCAGAGATGTATCGACCGATACGTACATGTTATGTCTTAACTCGTAACACGATGTAGCAATCCCGTAACATTTGCTCNTTCGGCGAAATGTTTGACCGCTGGGACATAAAAGTTGTACCCGAAGCAGGTAATCGCGACCAAACCGAAGATGCGAGGGTGAAAATGAAGTTCCTCCGGTTGAACAAGTTAGAATTTAACCATTGAACAGCCGTCACGCTCCTACAATTTTTTCTCACAGTCAGTCACCAAAATTACAGTCCTGGTAAATTATAATTTATTTTATCTTACTGGAGCGAATAATGTTGCATTTCCTATGCGTGTTTTTAGTGACAAAAATTGAATATTTTTCACTTGTCAAATCAGTGACGTACATTTTTCTACAAGTGGGAGAAATGAATGACTCACAAAAATAAAGTGCTATTGTTACTAAGGTATCAAGATTTTAAGGTTTGCCAAATATAATCATAATGTGTCAGCTCAAACGAAATTCTGGCGATTTAATTGTGATATTTGAAATGTCATATCAAAAATTGTGGAAGTAATTTTGGATTTTGTTGTTTCTTGGAATATTGCATCAACTTTTCTCCATAATGAACTCGTAAAATTTGTGGATCACTCATTTATAATTTTGCATATCTCACACTTATAATCTACTATTTCTTCCATCGTTGAAACTCGCCAAGTTACAAAAATGAGACGTAAATTTACACACGACTAGGAAGTCACCTTTTAAAAGACATATCATAAAGAGCAGACCTGGCTTTGTGTGACTGACGGCATTCTGAAGATGTTTCTTGGAATCTCAGTCCTTTGAAAAGGATAACTTCACAATTTTCTTTCCTATTACGTCCGCAGCGTTGAAAATGAAAATGAAAACTATGATGATTCGAGCACAAATCTTAATGTATCGTAATTTACCTACAACGTTATTTATTTCTTAGCCGAAATAGTTGTTTTTATACTGTGCATCAAGTTTAGTCTAAATACTCGAAGAAAAGGTGTCCAATTATTTTTGCAAACAATGAAAAACCGTTTATTTTTCATTTTCTTTGTCTGCAAAAATAATAATAAAGTGTACAATAATAAAATTTATACACCTTCCAATCTCTCGTCTATCGTGCAAGTTTGCGAGGTAGAACCAATCAGCGTGAAAAACGGCACTAGATGTATACAAATCACGTCTCGTTATCGTTGCAAACTGGATGGGCTTCCGAAGAGAAGGCTTCTTTGAAATCTACAGTTCGCGGTTCGCGTTACGCAGTTTCGCGTCATACAACAATTCGCACCATACAAGCATATGTTATCGATAGAATCTTCGCGTGAACTTGGCAATAATGATGATCGATGCGGAGAAATCAAAAGTCATGGGAAATGGGAAATGGGAAATGGCAAATAAGCACCAGGAGGAACTCTTCTTCAAAATCATGTTGTACGACTTTTTCCGAAATTAAAAACCAACGACCACGTCATAAATCGCAGAAAGCAGAAAGAACCAATGTGTTCACAAACTATTTGCAATGAATATTCTGGATAAAAGATACCTTGTTACCGCAATTGCAATAATGAATATAATGTATTTTACAATTTTGTAAAAATACATTATATTTCATACTTTTTCTCATTTTGATGTTAAGCTTACCCTTGAATAATTTGTTCTGCAAATAGTTGTTTGTAATTTTGTCAATGTATTAATAATCCCAACGGTATTTTATAGTGTTTTAGAATAATATATTAGATTAGACTTGTATAGAGATATTTAAAGATCGGGATCATAAGAAATCACAATACGGTTGAAGGATAAAAGGATTTTTGTTGAACTATGGTTAAATAAATATGCTGTAGCTCTATTATTCAGAATTTAAGAAGAAAAAAACAGCAAGAAAAATGGTTGGTCGATATTATCAAACTAGAAACCGCAAAATTTGACAGGATTAAATTACCAATTTAAATACTAATTAAATCCATCAACTAAATAATATAACACTTTTTAATAAATTGCAATTTAACATTTAAATAAGATATTTCAACAATTCTTAATGACACAACAGCAATTGGAAATTTAAGAACCTATAATCCTAGAAAATGCATATTACATGTAATAAAAAATATAAATTTTAGTATCCTTAATTTAAAATACGTATTTATTTAAAACTTTAAAACTATAATCAAAAACACCAAATTTATTTACAACTCATTGTAACAACATTCCTTCATAAATTATAAATCGTTATGTATGTTTATCTTCAGAGTTACATATTAATTTATTATATTAAATTTTATAAGAGATTGTAGCTCCTTAATGGATGTTCTTGCTGATATCTTGATGTCAATCCGTTAGTCGTATCTCCTCCTAATTTGATTATATCATTATTTTTCAGTATTTGTAAACTTCCTGTCCAGTGATAATTTGGTTGAATTCGTCCAGATTCTGTAAAGATATAAAAAAATTAGTTTCAACAATATAAATCAGTTGAAAAAATATACCTCCTCTTTGATGGTTTCTTCTACATGTAACAATGTTATTTGTTCCGCCTCTTTCCGTATAATCCCAATAATTTGTATAATCCTTGGATGTTTGTAGACATATCTTACCATCCTGTAACAACTATTATTGCCATATTAAATAAGATACATATTTATCTAAGAAAATATTAAAATTACAAATATTTTCGCGTTGACATATAAATTTAATTTCAAAAGTAGGATATGATGTGCAATTATTGCAAACTCGAAATATCCTCTAATGGAAAATTGAAGGTTAATTTTGTGCGAGTCCTGTATTGATTTTCCAGGATGCGTGGTATCCCTACTCTTTCCGTTGCTGTCCTGGAACTCCCACCAAGGAATACATGCACACAAGTACAAATTAGTTTAAATATAATATTAATACTATTAGTATTGTATGATAAGTAATTAGCTATTTGTAAAATAATAATAATAATATAATATAATAATATAATATTTATGTACTAATATTTTTCATAACAACCTACTATTTTGAATCGCCATCGCCATCTTCAAGAAATAAAGTGCTTTTTTTTTTAATTATATAAATTTAGAATTTTTCTTCGTGGGTCTAAGTAAGATTATAGTTCCAATTCCTTTATATATATTACTTATTATAATTAACGAGTAAACCATAAAAAAAGATGGTGCAAATAAATCTTTATCTTACTGGAGCGTATAGTGTTGCATTTCCTATGTTTGTTTTTAGTGACAAAAATTGAATATTTTTCACTTGTCAAATCAGTGACGTACATTTTTCTACAAGTGGAAAAAATCCATATCTTTTTTTTTCTACAAGTGGGTAAAATGAATGACATCTCACAAAATAAAGTGCTATTGTTACTAAGATGTCAAGATTTTAAGGTTTGGCAAACATATTCATAATGTGACAGCTCAAATGAAATTCTGACGATTTAATTGTGACATTTGAAATGTCATATCAAAAATTGTGGAAGTAATTTTGGATTTTGTTGCTTCTTGGAACATTGTATCAACTTTTCTCCAATAAGCTATAATGTCGTAT
>JARJDZ010000416.1:0-14291 GCA_030264555.1 Aleochara sp. GC000083
AAGACGGATCTAAAGAAGTCGCACTGCAGTTTCGTATTTATTGAGTTTCTTCACTTGTGCTACCGAAGGCTAAGGGTACAAGACCCGTCCAAAATTCCAGAAACTCCAATGGACCTCGAAGGGACTTGTATGTTGCCGGCAGCTAATTTAGAGTACTCTGTATGAATTTTGGATAGTTGAGTCTGGAATCTGGAGGGAACTGGAGATAGTGAGACGGATGTGTGATGGCACCCCCCAAGGAGGAAGGTCTGCACCCATACATGTCGGATCCATGGTGACTGCCTCCTCCGACACCCACCCCATTCCAGACGGATCCTCGAGTATGCGGGTCGCGTCTAGATATTGGCTGGCGGAGTTGGCGATATGAGAGGTTGGTTCTGGAGCGGGAGGAGGTCGAACGGGGCTGGATGCGACAGAACGGCGACGGCCGTCACATTGCTCATTCTTCGCGCACTCAGCACATTTTAAAATGTATCAACCCCACTATAAAATTACAATAAGTTATGTCTTGGAGCACATACTCCGTGGACGTGCTCGGTGGAATTCCGCCCATCGTGGATCAAACTCCCACATTACAGAACGCAACCCAAAGATTTCTTCGCACATTTGCGATTTGTTATCTCGCATGTCATGTGCATGTTGGAACCAAATAAAAATCTAATTGAATTTTGCTCGTCTGCACAAACAACTTTCGGGTGGAAGCGGAGCAGATGTTGCTCATTTCGAGGCCCGCTTTTTGCGTCGCTTCTTCTTTGAGAGCGGTGGCCATAATTGTGATTTAGGTGCACGCAAAATTTTCGCCATACACTCTCGGTCTCGAGTTATGACGAAGAAGATGCGTGAAGGACATGGCATGGTACTTGGCGAACTGGAGGGAGTAAGGGAGGCGAAAAATTTTGTTTGTGGCATCGCTAACAAGTTTTGCTGGTTTGTTTGGCGGCCGACAGAGGCATTTATTATACATCGCTTGACTTGTTTGGTTTGCGCGACTCGGAAATAAAAAACCGTCGAATTTTTGCGCACGAATTTAAATATGGGTTATATGTGTAGAGCGTCATGGCGCATGGACGAAGAACCCGGGAATATATGGCAGACAATATAGGAAATCATTATCATCGCAGACAGATAAACAAACGTATCGCGTTTCGCCAAACGGAAGTCATCCCGGAATGATTCATGCGCGCGGATTTATTATATCAGCGGATAAACTTGCTCTGCATGTAGTTGTTGTCGATGTGGACTATTTGATATCGTGCAGCAAAAGTTGGACCGTGCAAGCAGCACAACTAAAAAGTTGTATCGTTGCGGGCCAACGAAGTGAGATGTAAGTTACGATGAGAAAAGATGCTTCCCGATGCGTACACGTTCCATTTTAACCCATTGAGCAACAACATCCACAATATGACGTGCGCAAACAAACGCGAAAGTTGCGAATGATGTCCTGAAGGAATATTCCTCGGTTGCGATATCCAACCTCCTTGTCCCATCGAATCGTATGAAGGTCGTGATTTAGAGCGCGCATCTTAAAAGTGTACACAATAAAAAGATAGAGCGCAAATTTAGATAATGCACACATTTTTGCGCCCACATAGACGATATAAATCTCGATGTGCTACTGTGTGGATGCGTTCGCCAAAAATGGGAAGATCGACGAAGAAAGGAAGGAACCCACTCTTCGGTTTCTGCAACCCTCCAAAGTCTGTATGACTTTGTAGCGCGCTAACTTCGCATACAAATCATACAAATGGTTTCGGCATATCGCAATAATACAAATTTACTAATGTAAAAATCATGAGGGATACATTTATTTATGATTTCCGTACTTGTCTCGCTCACATTTCAATGATATTTCTGTGACCTCGCATTTCCTCACATTCGACTATTTTTTGAAAGAAGGTTTGTGGCAAAAATATGGGGCTTTTATAAAGTTGAAAGTTTAAATTTGCATTTGATTTCCGAGTTTTTTCAAGTGAATTTTCTGACTAATACTCACTTTTAGAAATTCATTGTTGGACCTTCATAGTTTCAGAAAATCTGCACAATATCAACCTAAAGATGAATAATGACTGATTAAAAGCATAATAAACATATGTACATTCGTCGAGAGTGCGCGCACTCAGTAATTAAACAAATCGCGAATCATAAAGTGCACTTTGTTATAAATTAATTTGCGCGTATCGCGTATGTGCCAACGACGTCGGGCGTCGTTCTAGTTCCACGTGGACGAATGGCGCACGCGACGCGAATAATGAGACAATGAGAGGAGGTAGAAAAGCGACCAACTCTACGAGCACTCTCCCATTGTTCCAGAATGCATAATTGTTGCATTAAAACACATCGTTGGCCGTCGTTTTGATCAACGATTCGTTAATGGATGTTATCTCATTTAATATGATTTCGGGGACTTTCGCTCGCCGATTGCGCTCCAAATTAATTTATGCGCGCGCGATATGAAAATTAATTATTTATGCATGCCGACAACAAACTCACCAACTTCAACTACAATATCACTCGCATCTTCCATTCCGAGCAACTATTCTGGGAATTTATGTAAATCTTAGAATTTGTTTGAATATCTTAATTTTGGGCGCGCAACCATAAAAAATATTCCATGTTTGTTTCTGTTGGCTAGAACAAAGACTTCAAAATGTCTTTCGTCCAGTGCGTTATTTATGGCATGAGGGCACTCACGAGGAACAACTCCATCCATCTAATCAGATGACGTTGCTGAAGAGATTTCTGAAGATAACAGCGTTTCGTTGAATTTCGTGACATGTGATTTCAAAGCTGCATTTTTACACCGCCTGGGGAAAATGTTGCGAAACAATTTGTGATGTGAAATCACAGAAGCAATGAGTGAATAAAATTGTGTGCAAGCAATAAAGTAATAAAATTGCAGAATGTTCAGTGACGTGATGAGCAACGGCAACATTTGGCCGCTAAAGTATACGGCAACAGAGACGAAGAAGAAAACTGCTCGAGGTTGTTGAAGATGAGTGGCCATAAATTAAAATATGGAAATGCAGAAACTCGCTGGAAAGACAACTTGTCTACGAGCACCTCAGGTCGTTTGCCGTGTTGTACAAAAATAAACTCAACAACAAGCTGAAGATACTCGGTTTCAAAAAAAAAAAAAATTGAAGAATTTTTCATGCAAAATTTGAGGCTGTAGAAATGATCAAAAAAAAACGAAAAATGTGTAATAAAATGATCCGAATTGAATTTATGTGGTTTTGGCAAACAATTTAATTAAATTAAAAGACATCTATTATCATATTTGAAGAGCATCTCAGGAATTGCATCATCAACAAATTGCGCGAAGAAGAAGAAGAGAATGCGAGCAGCAATGTAATTTATCGGCTGCTGAATTGTTGCCGTAATAAATAAGCGAATAAAGAATAAAAGTAAATAAGAACAAATAAAGTCGGGCGTCCGCTTGTAAATAAGCGGAAAGCTTGATGTATTTGTTAGTTCAGGCGCTTCCCGGTTTAAAATATGGCCGAACGCCGGTCCGGTCGCCAGCGCGCACCATTTCGTTTCCGCCGTTTCCGGCGAGCCGCCTCTCTCTTGCCGCCTCCGTTGCACGAGAAGATGGTAAAAAGAGGCGGCAAGCGGCGGGCGGTGGCGGAGATGCAAAGGAAGCAATTTTCCGAAAAGCGCTCGCATATTCATTAGGATTTGCACGCCGCGTTCGCTGCGTTTTTGGTTTGCTCCTCGTTTAGAATAAGCATCCACACTGAAGACTATCTGGTACAGAATGTGCTGCATAGTTGCTAAGCCTCCTCAAGTGGGGCCAAAGCGGGAAGACATGCTGGAATGAGGAACCGAAGCCTTCGTCGTGGGGAATGCCCGAAATTGTTCAGGGATCAGAAGATAACAACTGGAAAATTTCATTCAAGACTCAAGGTTGATAAATGAAGGTAGCGTTCTGACTGGGATTTTTCCATTTTCCGCGTTTTGTTTAGCAAGTAAACCTCGTTCAGTGGCAACGCTCCGCTGCCGGCGGCGTTCAAGTGCGGAAAATCCCCCAATGTAAGCCCCCGATATTCTTCAGCAGACTAGAAGAGAGGTCCAAAAGCAGTGCGCAACCCGAAGCAATAAAACAAATCTCCGGAGAATTATGGAACAGGCTCAACGCATGACAGCTGCGAGGCTTCCTCGCTTAAGAAAATACTAATCTATATGAAATGAGCCACCCCCCGAAACCTTCCCGAAGAGTCAACACCTTCCGAGCTACAGAGCTGCCCTTTTTGGGCCCATGAAGGTAAGTAATTTAAAAGTGCCTAACGCAACCTATCGGATCAAGATCAAGGGTGACTCCTGAGGTGGCGAAGGCGAAGAAGATCGAGTCCATTGCGAATGCGAGTCAACCATCCGGGAAATGAGGCGACCGCAAAGATAAAGAGACTAAACACGGCGCGCGAAATTGGAAGTGGGATTGATTCGGGGCGATTCGCGAATCAGCTACCACCCATTGAGGCTCAACCTCCCCGCACCACGGTGCAGACTTGGGAGGCGGAGAAGTAGAAGGAGGGCGCGAACTTTTAAAGCGCGGCCCTCACGCTGCCATAAATTGGCGGGTACAGATGGGCCCGGTGTCGCATGGAGGCATCTGCAGATAAAGCTGTTTCGGCGGAGGACGGTTCTATGTGTGTGAGGGTGCCCCAGCCAATTCGACCACCCAATTCTATTTTAACTCGTTTTTCCGCGCCGCGCAAGAAGAGATATAAGATTCGGGAGGCATTCATACATTAAATGCTTACACAACGCCCGGAAACGAACTCCGCATGGGGCTGAGACTGCGGAAATTTCAATTTAATTATTTCTGCATTTTTACCATCTGGTCGGGTGATTTATCCACCCGTAGGGCTTTCGAATTGCTTAAATTCGGACTCTGGTGGCTGAATTCTTTATTTGCTCCATATTTGTCAACTGAATCTTGGGCCCACAATTGAATTCCGAAGAATCACCATATCCATGGGAATGGGTTCCAAGACCCATGGCAAGTGGACTCGATATAATAACACGCATGAATTATTCTTCAGGTAATCCGGGATTACAACAGACTTGATTACGATAAATTACCAGATTTTGTCCAGTGCGCATAATATAAATAATGATTTATATAGAAATTTATATTTTGCTTGCTCACACTCTGGGAATTCAATGGAGACCATTCTAGAAATACAAATACGACCAGTCATAAATTTTTCTATCTGAGAGCTCTTAATAATTTCAATTACCTTAGTTCCTTAATTATCACATTTTTCTGGCTTTAACCATGGTAAATCCAGAATTGGATTGGGACATCACGACCTTTCCAATCAAAGTTCCTGGGACGTGCCCAAAACCACGTTTCCAAATTTGGAACACCCAAAAACCAAGGCGATGTTTTTAGTGGGTGCCTCTGATAAAGTAGACAATTACGCAGGTAAAGAAGAAGAAATGGTACTCACTCAACGTCGCCTACCAGCGAATATCTGTCCGACCATGAAGGTAAAAGAGGTCCACAAAAAACCCGATGGAACAGCATCGCGATAAATTCTAAAAACGTCGACCATACATCTTTTTTCTAGGGTGAAATAGATACGTGTCCGGCCAATAAAAGGACCTTTTGTCCATGAAATACGAGCTCGTTGCTCTTCTTCGCCTGAATCTCCACCACTTCCAACGTCTTCTAGTGCCTTGTGCCCTATCCAGGGTGGAATTAATTCCTCCCAAATTAATTATCCCCAAAACATCTCAGCTGAAAAATTTGTGTGCCATTCCAATTGGAATCCCAATTCTAATGGGACTCGGAAGAATACTCTAAGAAGAAAAGGCTTAGCTCCAACCCTGGGTAGATATGGTGCATTTTGAATGGAAGTGCTGCAACCTGTCCGAAGAGTGTCAGTAACGTTATTATCGCAGATCATATCATCGTGATTTTTGTCCCATCGAGGAGTTCTTAGGAAGTGCGGTGTCCCGGCGCGCGACGAAGAGAAGAGCACGCACGATCAAAGCCAGCACAGCAAGAAGACGAAAAAAAGCGCGGCAGGCAATAAAACAACTCAGTCATGTATGAAAGATATCCGTGGAAGTCGGCGAGTCGAAGCCGGAGATATAGTCGTACACGAAGCGCAAGAGATATGCGCCTGAGTTGGCGATGGTAAAGATGTGCACATGTGGCCCCGAACGCCAGCGACGGCAGCGAGAGCTGACTGAACAAAATGCCCAGCACCATCGCACCAAGTGCAGCGCGCTAGGTGTCAGAAGAATAGTGCTGATGCAAAAAAGCGACGAACAACTGCGAGTGTCTTCGCGCATTCGCGTCCAAAGGTTTTATGATATATTTGCATGTTGTAAGGTTGCACACCTCTCGTCGGCCGCGGCACTCCGACCATGGGAGATGGACGATGGGAACGAGGTGGGAAGCTGGCGGCACTCGAGGAACAAGCAACAAGACGAAGCCAGCATGCAACAAACACGCGCGCATCGCGAACAACAACAATGGAAAGATGGAAATTATTGCCGTAGTGGGTTCTTTGTTTCCGCGCGCGCGCGCTAGTTTTGAGTAGCGATGCATGTTCTCCTCTGGAAGTGCACCGCTATGGGCGAGGTGCAGTGCAGAAAGGGAAATGCGCGCAATTCTAAAGCCTGGCCGATGATGAATATGACGCGTTCGTGAAGTATGAAATTGTTGTTTCAAGAGCTCCAACAGTTTCCATGCTTTTGTGTCTTCCTCAACTCCTCGTCGTTCTACCGAGTGTCATCAGCATCCCTTCCTGGACCTTGGCTCCCTTGTAGGACCACTGGCTGACAAGCTCACCCAGTTGTTATCAATTGTACTGCAGGATGCTTGAGAAGTCTACGAGGAGTGATACGAGATATCCATTGTCAATTATGTGTGGCTCCTTTGGGGATAGCACCATCCCTGCAATTCCCTACTCAATCAGTTGTCCCATGCATATCTGCACGCTGCTGAGGGCAGTGTCTTATTTGCTGCTACCATGCAAGAAGACCATTTACAATTCTAAATTTGATTTTGTTACTTGACCTCAAAATGTTCCAGCAACCTTTCCGAGGATTGTTTAGTGCCCTTTTTGTAGCAAGATTCGTGGATTGGGGCTAGGTAGGAATGTAACATTTAAATTTGGAAATAAATATGCAGAAGGCCTTGTCGTGGCACACGTTCGGAAGAAAGTGGGCTCCCGTGTCGGCAGGGAACCAGAAAAAAGAACGCCGAAGAAAACGGCGGAGCTGATATGGCATCGGTAATAACTCGCCTCACGTCACAATCTAAACTACTCTCGAAGTTTGGTCACGCCAAATGCCTTTACGACTATCTGGGGTAATATAAAGAAAATGAAAAACACTATACGTATGTATGGGTATAAATTCGCATGTGCTAGACGCGCGCGCACTTACAGTCACATTCCCACTTCTAAAAGCCATCCAAGGGAAGAGGTCGCCCACTTCTTACGACGGCCGGGAAGCTCTTCAAGAGGTGGTGCCCAATGCACAAAACAAATTTCTAACCAAGTCATCCGTTCCGCATTGGGGCTCTGCCTCCGCGTTCACCAGCACACAATGCAATAATTATTGAATTAGGTGGTTTGCTGGCTGAGGCCCATTCCGCGCACTCAGCACGAGGATTTGCCCGTTGGAAGGCGCAGATATCTGAAGGTGGCGCACCGGAAATGCTAATCCCTCGCAAATGGGGTGCGCGTTATTTTGAATTATGGCCGTTGTTTTACATTTTTATTGCACCGCTGGCATCTTATAATAACGTTTTTCAATTTTACGTCACCGACAAATTTCCGCCGGTGTGGATGGAGTTAATCGCTCTTGGAACGCATTTACCATGTGCCTCCTCAACTATTTTTCTCTTCAAAAAGACGAAAAAACCTAAACTGAACATCTGTGAAGATGACTTTTCTTACTGTCACTCTAGGAGGTCACGACTGTAGAAAACCGGACTACAAAAGAAGAACATTTTGAATATATGATTTACAACCATTTTTTTGGAATTCATTTTTTGGGTTTTTTCACCAGTTACTCAGCTTGTAAAGATAATTTGCCACAATGAGTTATGACCATTTTGGACCATCATCCATACAGCCACAAAGGGACAAGGGACCAGAGGAAGCAGGTAGTGGATACAGACAGCAATTACTCAATGGGTCTTAGCATGTCCGAGTGCATGTGGATGTCCTTGAAGGTGGGCTGATACGGACAGACACAACCACATGGAAACAACCCCCATGAAACCTATGCGTGTATGGGTCCTTAGATTCTTTACGAGTAACGATTTTCTTTCGGGCGTTTGTTCGTTCGTTTCGCAGCAGTTGTACGATTGCAGTAGGTACACACGAACGAACCATTGTGGGTCGCTGTCGGTGGTTGGTAGGGGGAGGTCTGCGTGGACGCTTCGAGGGAGATGGTTTATTGATCAACCCCCTCCTTATGGTCACGTGACGCGTTCGAGGGTATAACTCACCACCGTCGAGAGAGAGAGGGACAATTGCAGCATGGCCACTGCTACCCTGCACCAGACTCCTAACCTTACTCCAGAACGCAGCAACCATTGAATGACAAGGCAGATTTTTGGATACCTATGGTCTAAAGTGATGGATTCAAGACCTTATGGGTCAAATTTGTGGGCAATGAAGACGTAATGAATGAAGTTCGGAACCGAGTTGGAATCAGAGGTCGTAAAGTATCTGAGTGGGTATTTAAAAATCCATAAAACGTTGATACGTTTACGATAGCAGTTGTATTCGGATTGTACGCTGATTGTGAGTGTAAAGTTGAATGAAGTCCCACACGGCGCACACAATCGTATATTCATCCGTGGTCTCCCAAACGTGCGAGGAGGAGGAAACCGTGGTAATAAAGCCTAAACGCACAACGACCTACTACGAGGTAGTTAAAGTGATTTTTATGACCTGTAAACGCGGTCGTAAAGTCGTAATGTCCCTCCTATTACTGTGTTGCATGTTTACATGGTTTATAACCCGAGCGGTCGCCCATAGTGGACCGACGGACAACAGCGGTCACTCTTCTGATGACGACTATAGGCTGCTTGCCGTCGGATCCCAAGCATTTCCGTTCCAGAATTTGGGACTGATCTTATTGGATATGAGGAGATCCTTGAAAATTTAATTTCAACAATATCAAATGAATCCAGAGATCCTACTGAGGAATCACAGAGAAATGAAGTGCAGACTCTAAGTATGGTGGACTGAAGCTACCAATCCCCTCTGGTAGAATTCGGGCGAAGTGCTCCAAGAGATTTACAGGATCGTTCTGCTAACGCACTAAAACGCCAATAAAAGCAAACGTAAACCGGTAAAAACGAGCGCTTTGAGGGTCGTTCCCTCCAAGGGTTTGAATCTCGGCTACAAAGTTATGGGAGCCAACCACACAACATCGATAGGATGGCTCCCATTTCAGTGCGAACAGCTTTAGCCACCTTCAGATGTCAGGATTTGACCTTTTCCAAACAACAGGTTTGAATATCAAGTGATATCAACATAACTCATTGTCTGGGGCTGGTTATCTCGATGATCGCTTTCACACTTTGATGCATACTGCTACCGTGCAAGCAGTTGAATAGTTTAATTAAGAGTTATGCTCATGCATTTACTTGAGAAATGTATTAATTGCCTTGGAACTCCGACATTTCACGCCTCTGTGGTTTCAGATAATGTCGGATTAATTAAATAAAATCCATCCATGCAGCAGCCTCGAGGGTGCTACCCAAAAATATTGTTTAATTATGTTAATGCCTTTTGTTTGTGCCTCGGTGTGAACCAACCACCTTGCAAAGGCTCGGAATGGTAAACATCCGTCATGGTCTGTCATGGAGATAAGACACGTTTATTGAGGGCACATCATAAATCCTCGTGGATAAATATTTGAACAAGCCCCAAAATGGGCACCTTGATATCACCCAGTACCAAACAACTTGGAACAACATAAAATTGATGCCTTTCCGGAATTTGTGTGTTTATTTTGACCACACCGCGGAGTGGAATCGTTGAAACCGCTGCATAAAAGTGTAAAGACCCCTTGACCTAGTGTCCGACTCGAGGAGGCACTTTTAAAACCATCAAAACAAACCATAAAATACATAAAACCGGCAAATGGCATCGACTACGCCGTGCTACGCCGACAGTCTGCACCACGGTCCCGCGTCTCTGTCCCACTCTTTGGGCAGCACTGGGCTCCCTCTCCAGATAATCAGTAGAGAGGTGTCTGATTGCGGCCATCAATGAGTGCGCGCGGGACGGAGAGCTGTGGTTGGGGCCACGAAAGCGGGGACTCACACGACTCTCGGTCGGTAGGGTAGGGATGGGTTACGTAACTATAGCCGCTTGGGTTGCCTTGACTACGGAGAGCGGTCCCACAAAAGTTACAACACACCGTCCGCCACCTAGCCGCGTCTGGACCAACTACATAAAGCATTCCGTCGGCGTGCAGATCGCGCGCGCGCGCCGCTGTAAGTTACGACCGGCATTACAGTTTACGACTTTGCTGGCTATAAAATCCGATATCCAATTGAAAGCGCTGTAGTGGTAAGTGCCGTATGGGCCGCATGAGGATCGCGCACCAACACCACCATGGTCGAAATGGTTCGTTGGCACGCTATGCAACCGCATGTACCGACCCAGTGTGAGTGTTGCCGAAGAGAGCGCGCGCGCGCGATGCCGTGAACATTGAGCGTACACATAAAAGTCGTACTGTTGAAAGATTTTATGACGTCGTAAACAAATTATTACTACTGCTTTTCCTATACTTCGTGTGCATTGCACTCAATGTTATTCACATTGTGATTCTTTTCCAGATTTTCGGGTTTTGTTTGTTTTCTTTTTGTACTCGAAAAACGTACCAATAAATCTAAATTTTTTTTTGAGAAATCTAATTTGAACATCACTGACGAATTGGAATTATTGACTTCAAGCTTCTGAAGCGCCTCTTCTACCAGCGACAAATATGGGAACTAGGTGAGCTTTGAATATGTTTACGACCTCGATTAACAGAGGGCAATAAAGTACAACAACTCTTCATACAACTAAACCTGAATGAACTTAGAAAATTTTCTGCCATAATGAAGCAACTTTTGATTACATCCAATTAGACAATTATAGTTTTTGAGATGGCTCATTAAATTGATATGAATAATGAGAATTTTTAATTTGTTTACTGTTTAATGAACATTATCATTAATTGACATGTAATTCATCATTAAGCAGCCTCGTAAATTACATAATTGCCAGTTGTTGAGGTGCAATTTGCATGATGCAGTCATAAATTACGGAATACGGGGAAATTAAGCATTCTGTTTGTTTATGTTTAATTGAATTCGCTGGATGTCAGAAACGTGGCAATTGTTGCAGTTGTATAATATTCATTAGAAGGTGTCACATTGTATGTGTGGGCGAACCATTATGATTGTTATTTAAATTCGAATTTAAATAAAGCGATGCAAATCGTGGCAAATAAATTTCTCTGGCACACACAGTGTACCATGGTTCTTTCAGAATTTCCTATAGGAAACTATATTGCTGCTGTTGGAATGGCGGTCGGTCGGACGAAGAGAGCACGCCACGCTCGGAATTACTAATTAAAACATTCATCATTTAATGCAACTCGATATATCTTTGGTCATAAATATATCGGCTCGGTGCACGGCTGTGTGCGCACGCGCATTCCACCAAAACGTTTGTCGACAAAGTCGTCGTCGTCGTCGGATTTCTTGAGATATTTACAATCCGAAGAGTTTGTAGTGAATTTAGAACTGAGAAAAGCAAAGTCCAAGTAATTTCTACTATGATTAAATTGCTTCGTTTTTTCTGGTTCATTTTTTTTCTGAATGGAGGCGCATTGTAAGGCCCCACCATCGTAATTTATTCCAGACGAATAAAGGAGATACTTAAAAACTGATAATTTAAATTGGAATATATACTTTATTGGTTTCGACTCGCTTATCTGTAATTTATACAAATTTATAATGCGCACGCGGCGCGAAGAACTCCCTCAATAAATATACCCGACCGCAATCGCAATCGACGAGGGAGCAAAGAAACGCATTATCAGAAGATGTAATAAAAATCCAAGATTTCTCCTACTCCCCTTTTTCATTCCAGAGAGAGCTTAATCTTGTTTCCATAGTGATGTTAGAAACTAATTAGTTTAAGGTTGGAACTACGTGTAAGAGGTATACAACATATTATCTTTTAGGTGGTATGGCTAAGAACTAAGAGGTAGGGGCTCGTACCAGAAGACGAGGCTTACCTTGAATCCCATCCAGGGGTCAAAACCGCCCGCCGTTTGGTGACTCGGCGCACATCTATGACCAGCACTAGTTCTGATCCATTTGGGAGCCTATCGACGCTGCCGCGGCAGCCTTCTGCGCCTGAGCCTGCTTCTCCTGCTCGTTGAGCTCCTTGATCGCTTGGATCTCCTTCTTCAGCTTCATGCGCCGGTTCTGGAACCAGATCTTGATCTGCCGCTCGGTGAGGCATAACGCGTGCGCCATTTCGATGCGTCGCCGCCGCGTCAGATAGTGGTTCGTGTGGAACTCCTTCTCCAGCTCCAGAGTTTGGTAGCGGGTGTAGGTCTGTCTGCCGCGCCGGCGTAGTCCATTCGCTCCTATACCAGCAAAGCCAAACAAGAAAATCAAATTAATTTATCAATCAAGCAAAAACGATGCAACTAAACCAAAAGAGACACAAGCAAAAAACTTAGAGCTACACCTACAGGTTTCATGGTACCCCAAACGAGGAGTACCCGATGAGAGTTATTGGTTACAGTAGCGACAATAAAAGTCTAATAAATAAGCACGATTGCTTCTCAAACGTGTTTGCCTCGTTCCGCGTCTATTTCTAAATGTTGCTCGTATTTATTGTACGCTTATAATTATAGTCAATAACACCAAGTGTTCTACAGGTGTTTTCTGAAGGTATTACAGTTTGTTAACGATGTTTATGTTCGATATATTGATATTGCCAATAAGACACTTACAGTAGGATGAGGTCGATCCAAACACACAAACTCACGATCACTATGGTAAGTATTAGACTGACTGGTCTGAGGCATGGTAGAAGTAACAAGGTATAGCCTTGCGCATCTTACTCAGCGTCAGCCTGGTACACCCGTGTACCGCCAATAACATCGCTTCATTCTCCACCCTCAACAATGCAGTAGACAAAGCCACATTTCTTCTACCTGTCTCTGTTTCCACCATGCATCTTTATGCCACTCTCACAATGTTAAAATAAGCATATGTTATGTGAGTTAATCAATGCTGAGGTGAAAATCATAAAAATGTGAAACTGATCCGATTTTAAAACCGACTTCGGTTTTTACATGATTAAGGGCACGCCGAAATGGTCGAGTGTTCCTTATTTCTGAAAATTTGAACTCAGAGATGCTACAAGGTAAAAACTCCTAGCGCAAGAGGCATCCAGTCTATAAAACGTGAATTAACAAGTTATTTATCACTCATCGCCTAAAATAAGCATGTTATGTAGGTTAGTCAATGCTGAGGTAAAAATCATGAAAATGTGAAACTGATCCGATTTTAAATCCGACTTCGGTTTTCGCATGAGTAAGGGCAAGCCGAAATCGTGGAAGGTTCCTTATTTCTGAAAATTTCAACCCAGAGATACTACAAGGTAAAACCCGTAGCGCAAGAGGCAGCTAGTCAATAAAATGAGAATTAACAAAATATTTATTATTCATCGCCTAAAACAAGCATATGTTATGTAGGTTAATTAATGCTGATGTGAAAATCATGAAAATATAAAACTGATCCGATTTTAAAACCGACTTCGGTTTTTACATGATTAATGGCACGCCGAAATGGTCGAGTGTTCCTTATTTCGGAAAATTTGGACCCAGAGATGCTACAAGGTAAAAACTCCTAGCGCAAGAGGCATCCAGTCTATAAAACGTGAATTAAAAAGTTATTTATCATTCATCGTCTAAAATAAGCATATGTTATGTGAATTAATCAATGCTGAGGTGAAAATCATGAAAATGTGAAACTGATCCGATTTTAAATCCGACTTCGGTTTTCACATGAGCAAGGGCACGCCGAAATCGTGGAAGGTTCCTTATTACTGAAAATTTGAACCCAGAGATGCTACAAGGTAAAAACTCCTAGCTCAAGAGGCATCTAGTCTATAAAACGAGAATTAACAAGTTATTTATCATTCATCGCCTAGAATAAGCATGTTATGTCAGTTAGTCAATGCTGAGGTAAAAATCATGAAAATGTGAAACTGATCCGATTTTAAATCCGA